>RJWM01015735.1:0-47198 GCA_004363535.1 Dasyprocta punctata | reverse complement strand
TTTTTTTTTTTTTTTTTTTTTTTTTTTTTTTTTTTTTTTTTTTTTTTTTTTTTTTTTTTTTTTTTTTTTTTTTTTTTTTTTTTTTTTTTTTTTTTTTTTTTTTTTTTTTTTTTTTTGTGGCACCGGGGATTGAACTCACAACCTCGCGCCTGCCAGGGCAGGCGCTTAAGGCACTGAGCCAAACTCCCGGCCCTGGCTTTTTTGAGGCAGGGTCGCACTATGTAGCTCAGGCCGTCCTTGGGCTCACGCTGTAGCCCAAGCCGGCCTCGAACTCACAATGCTCCGCCTACCTCAGCCTCCCGAGTGCTGGGAGTAAAGGCGTGCGCCACCACGCCTGGCTTCCTACCCAGTTTTTAAATGTGTCTTTGCTTTTAAAATTCATGAGCACAGCCTTCCATATATTAATTGATATGTCCCTTGATTTCCTTGTGGTGACAAAGTAGCCTGAAAACTTCAGCTTGAACTATGACCATACTCAAAGGTGCTCAGGGCCGAAGATGTATTTTTAAAAATATGATCGTGTTGTCCATAAGTCCTGTACATTGCCTTGAAATGGTGGACTGCAGTGTAATTGACTAGGGTAAACTCCATGGAATATACTGAGTGCCTGCTACGAGTCATGCACAGGTTCTTGAATAAGAACTAGGAGACACAGTTCCTGGCTATAGGAAGATGCAATCAACAGACACTGAGTTTTATTTGTCATACCTAAAACACACCAAAAAAGCATGAACTGAAGAGACCAGACTGCTCCAAACTCGGGATAAAGTATGGGAGCTTACAAAACCAATGAGTATTGCTTCTAAAGCGTTAATGAAAGTTGATGCCAAAGGTGACATATCTGCTCAAAGGATGTTTAAAACAGCAGGACCATTTTCCTGATACACAGGAAACAGCCCACTTCCTTCCTTTTCCAACCAGTGTGTGTTCCAGTCAGTATGGTCACTCCTGTCCCTGCCATACCACTGTAAGTCTAAAGCCCAAAGGTCAGCAAGGGTTACACGAATGTCAACCTTGAAGCAAAAACCCTGGAAAGGGTGTCCTAAGACCATGTGAGGCTGTGGTAGGACATGGAGGAGCTGTGTATAGGGCACATCAGGAATGCAGGTGGGCTGAATGTTTACACGGCAAGCTTTTATCTGTTTGAGGCTACCTACTGGTGGGTGCCAGCAATGGACAGAATTGACTGAGCATGATATGGCACAATATTCAGGCAAGATGCTACTACTTAAGGGCCGAGGTGCCAAGAGCCTGTGTGGACAGCATCTGCCTTTGAGATGCTCCAAATGTCCATACCTGGCTGGCAGCTCAATGGCCTGTGTGCCACATCAGGGTCACAATCAGTGCCCCTTCCTTCCCTGTCCTTCTCATGCCCATCTAACTAGAGCCCCAAGAACCTGAGCTCAGCTGACAAGTGAGTCCTTCCCACAGGAACAGGCTATACAATATCAGAGTCTCACCACCGAATCCTTCATCTTCTGAGGGAGAGGGTCTGAGGCCGACTCTTCCAGGCTTTGTTGTAAAAATTTAGGAAATAATCTGCACTGAGTAAAGGACCTAAAAGTGGAAAAACACAATGTCTTTACTTTTTAAAATACATGCTGGGACAGTATGAAACATCAACTTCTCCTTAGACTTCACACCCACAAATGACTGAAGCAAATGCTCTCTTCACTCCAAAATTCACAGTAACAAGTGGTGCGCAGGCTAGGGCTTCTAAAAAGCAGGCTTGATTTTTAAACTGCATCCTAATGACATCAGTCTAGTACCCTAGGGGTAAAGGTGCCCCGACTGTCAGGAGCAGGGTGTTCTCTTATTTGTGCAGCTCACTGGGCTCTCTCCTCACAAACAGTGCCAGCAGGAGTCAACGTGTCAGTAACACAATTGACACTAAAAGTTGTGCAAAATGCCTAAATTTTCCTTTCATCGTATCCTGTGCCTTTCATCTTAATGCACCCTAGCAGTCTAAAACTGCAGTGTCTCCAAGCCCCAGACAGAGTTATCTTAAGTCACAATCTTTTGTAAGTCTGCACAAATCACATGAGATGCTCCATCAACACCTGAAACTCACTTTGACATCAGGAAGGATTTCCAGTACCCAAGTATATATTTATATTTTCAAGTGACTAAGATTATATCAATGAATTTTGAAACTCTTACACATATCTTCGCTTAAAGCAAAAGGGAACAAAAAGCAATGAAACAAAATATGAACCTTCTTTCGGAGGTGTAAGTCTAGTCTCCACAATGTGATAGTACTCAGTGCACCCAGAAGACCCCTGGGCTGGGCGTTCCCACACAGCTCACCTGACCAAAGGCCACTAGCAGTGAGTAACCAGCTCATGTAATAACCATCAACAACAGTGTGTGCCAAAGGTCGACTTCCCTCTTCAGGGAGCAGCCACAGCTGCAGGAATGGCACCCACAGCATGGAAAAGAGGGGGGTACAGGGCAACTCACAGGAGTACAGATGGGTCACTGCTCTGCCTACTCAGATGGTAAGACAATGCAACCAGGAGGCCACAGAAGGCTGAAAACAGTGCCGGGATGTGCTGTGTGCTCCATGGTTCCTGAAGAAAGAAGAGGAGACAGCCTGAGCCAGTAGCTTGGGATTTTATTCTCCTGCCACACATACAAACAAAGAAGGAAACACATATTTATTTAGCCTCTTCAATTATCTACAATACCAGGTATCATATAATAAATGTATATGGTAACAGGTATCATATAGTAAATATATAGAATAGTAATGCAGCTGCTGGTCATCATTATCAAATACTATGTGCTCTACAGTAAGGCACACACTATGCTTTGTATGATTGGCTGAGCAGTAGGTCTGTCTGTACCAGCATCATCACAAACATGTGAGTTATGTGTGTGCTGGAATGTCATGACAGTTGTGATGTTACCAAGTGTACCGACACTGGTGTAGTTCGTGGACCAAAAGTTGAAAGGAGAGAAAGATGTGGGGGAGTGCTGCTTCTACTAAGCAGATCAACTGAGTCTAAGAAGGAATTATTTTCCTCAAAACACTAGGATTGGTGGTCCCATTCGACCCAGTTATTCCCCTTCTGGGTATCTTCCCAAAAGAATTAAAAATATCCCACCACAGCAATATATGTGCACCTAAGTTTATAGCTGCCCAGTTCATAATAGCTAGATCTTACAAGCAACTTAAATGCCCCTCGACTGAGGAATGGACAAAAAAAGATAATGGAATACTACTCAGCTATAAAGAATGATAAACTAGACATTTTCACTCTTAAATGGATGAGCATTGAAAATATACTTCTCAGTGAACTAAATAAGTCACACATGTGTAACCATTGCATTGTTGCACTTGTGTGATGAACTGAAAGAAAATCTATGTATATAAAAAATCAGTTAAGATAGTTAAAGAAAAAGAATTTTGAGTGAAAAGTAGTTTTCACAGGGTCATCTTCAGATTTCATTTTTAACACAAAATGTTTATTTGAAAATAATAGAGCAATCATAACAAAAATAAGATAGTCATATAGCTGGTTTCTCTTGATTCATTGAGGTGAAAGTTTTGTGCTAATAATTTCATGGACAATGTTTCATGTTTATATCTTATACCCGAAACACCTGCTGTAAATATAGCAATATGCAATGTACTGATTATTGTTACTGTCCTATTGGCTTGTTGTGAAATTGTTTTACTTTTAATTTCTTACTTTTCTTCTGTTTAAAATAAAATAAAATAAAAAAGAAGGAGGAATTATTCTAGCCAGGTGTGGTAGTGCATACCTGTAATTCTAGCACTCTGGGAGGCTGAGGTAGCAGGAACACAAGTTTGAGCCCAATCTGGGCAATTTGGCAACTTAGTGAAGCCCTATCTCAAAAAAAAAAAAAAAAAAAAAAAAAAAGATTTTTAAAAAAGGAAATGGAGATGTTATTCAGTGTGAATCCCCTGGGCTTAATCTTTAGTACCAAGAAAAAGAAAAAAAGAAACAAAAAGAAAAGTAAAATAAAGAAAAGAAAGAACTAGGGGCCAGGCATGGTGATGCACGCTTGTAATCCCAGCACTTGGGGGGCTATGACAAGAGGATCACAGAGAGTTCAAGGCCAGCCTGCACCATACAGTGAGACGCTGTCTCAAGAGAAAAACAAGAAGGAGCTACTTAGAATCCTTTTGCAGAAGTCTGACTTGGAAGGAGGGGATTGACAAGATGAACTGGTTCTGTCTTGTATCTGTATTCCTCTCCTTGCCATCCTGCTCCTGAGGCAGCGCACTGCACATTCCTCATGACCCTTCCAGGCCTGGGCTAGTCAAGACCCCTCGGGTAGGTGCACCGGACTGAGACTGCTGGCGTTGGGGAGGAGCACTGGAGGGGCAGAGCAGAGGACTCGCACATAGCTGAGCTATGGTTAAAAAAAAAATACATTTGAGGATGCAAACAGAAAAGAAAATACTGATATCTGAGGAAGCATACAGCATCTGAGCAAAGAGGGATTTTGAAGCAAATATTCAACCGCCCCAAGTGTGGCAGCTCAGGCCTCAAACAGCTTCACTTCTGCAAGGAGAAGCAGAAGGCAGGAGAGGAGGTATGCACTGATACTTTTAGTGGAGCTTCAAAATAAACTTTAACATTTGAAACATGCATGTGTTAGTCTTGATTTTATAGACATATTGTTTACCATGCTCACACTCACACAACACACACACATGGACCCACAATACAGAAAGATTTTGAAGGAAGATTCGGGTTTAGATAATCTATCACTCACAGATAATGAAGCATACACTCTGTGATGGTTTGCTTCAAAATTAACAACCCTAATTGCTCTGAGATGTGTCTCATGGGCCCCTAAATTGGGACTGATATGGATTGATGAGCACTGGTTTCATAAAACTCCCACAGGTTTTGAAATATTTTTATGAGGTAGAAATAAAACTGTCTAATGGTTCTCCAATTCTGCGGTGGATTTCATATGCATTTGGGAATCATTTTGATGAGAACGTGCACACAGGGCAGTTCGGTTTTACGTAAAAACACACTCTGAAAAGAATCTTAGTTTCAGCTTTTTTTTTTCCTTAGAAATTTTAGACATTTCTTATGATGGGATTTATAGGCAGAGTCTGGTTATAAAGTGAACACAAACAGGTCAAATTTTCACTCTGCTCTGCCTTTCAGATCAGACTTAAATGCATTCTCTTTAAAGAAATAGAAATGTGTTTTTCTTATCCCATTAAACATGGATCATTTTTGAGATCCGGGTTTTCATAATCCTAAAATAATAACTAGATCTTATCACTTTGATTCTGATAGAAGTCCTATTTCTAGGTCTATTTTTGACATAAATCTCATCTTTAAGTAAGAGGAATTCTGTACCTGTAGAATTTTAGAATTTCAGTGAGATCAGAAGTGTCATCCAGTCCCAGAACTGTGTTCTCTATTCCCACTTCATATGTGGCCCACAACTGGCATGCGAAAGCAGGTGTGTGTAAGGGACACCCCAGGCTCTGGGCTCCCTAGCACTCAGTAGCTGCTCAATAGGTTTATTTACAGCTCTTACATACCTGAGGGCAGGCCAGTGCCCACACTTTGGCCAGCTCACCACAGGTGGTCAGGATGTGACCTGCTGACCACATGTATGGGAATGTTAGCAAGAGCGACAAGTCAGACTTCACTGTGTATTAATGGCAGAACCTTTCTATTTCATTTTGTTTTCCATCTTGGTGGAAAACACCATGTGTTTACAAGAAGAGACAATATTTCACTTTTAGGAGTAGGTACTAGAGAAAAATGAGATTGTTAGCTAGCAGGACAGGATGATGGGTCCCTTGCATCCAAGCCTACCTGTATAGATACACACAAGCATGCATGCAAGTGCACACACACACCAACACACACACAAATACGCATACCTCTTTGAAAATAATGACATTTGCTTTTCTTTCTAGGCTTTCTTCAAGTTACTGGTAATTATTCAGCCCAAAGGTTGATATAACACCTTTTATGTGACACCTGCCGGACCATGCAAATGGGATATAAAACAAAGCAGACAGAAACTGCCTCCTCCAACTTCAGATGCTAGTAGAGCTGGGAGCAATGAAAAGTATGCACAAATAACCATGCCATTACCCCAGCTCCCTATGCCGCCACTTCACTGGCCTGCACTGAGCATTGCTACTTTGATCTCTTAGGGCGCCCTGAAGGTATAGGTGTCACTTGAATTGTGCATGAGGAGTCAGAGCTTTTACTTCCCTGGTTTCTGAGGTGAACATCTGCACTTCTCATGAGAAGTGACTACACACAGGAATTCATAGAATGAACACAAAGGAGAGAAGACTGTCCATGGGACTCTAGGAAAGAGAACCAATTTCTGCCACATCATAGGGACAGGCCTCATCACCCATCACTACTCACATCACCATAGTTCATCCCTGGGCCTGTGACACTCACCTCCATGAACCTTGTCCCCTCTGTACCTCTCCCTCCACAGAAGCTAGTCATTAGGCCCTAGTAAAAAGCCAGTTTCTCTCCATTTCCTGAACTTGACCTTAGGTGTCCCCTGTGCTCATTGTCATAACCTGAATCTGTATCTCAGCTGAAGGTGACCACTGTGATTCCATTTTTAAACAACTTCTCAGCTGTCATTATTCTTTTCTCATTTTTCCTTTTTTTTTTTTTTTTTTTTTTTTTTTTGTGTGTGTGTCACCGGGGATCGAACTCACAGCCTTACGCCTATCAGGCGGGTGTGTGAGCCACTGAGCCAAACTCCTGGCCCTTTTTTTTTTTTTTTTTTTGTGGCACCGGGAATCGAACTCACAACCTCATGCCTACCAGACAGGCGCTTAAGCCATTGAGCCAAACTCCCAGCATCATTATTCTTCTTTCTCCCAAATCAGTGTCAAATGCCATTGTCAAAGTTTTCCTATCCAAGTTTGAGGATCATGACCATCCAGTGTTAATTGTATCTGTGAAACAATATGGTTTTTTTGTTTTGTTTGAGAAAAGATCTTGCTAAATTGCCAGTCTGGTCTTAAATTTATAATCTTCTTTGACTAGGTAGGATTTCAGCTGTGTGCCAGGAGTCCAGCTTATTATACACTTTTTAACATCCAGGAAGGGAGAAGTAGCACACAACCAACTAGATATCTAAGATCCATTTTCCCTTCCTTTCTCACTGGCAGAGATTTTTCCTAATTATTTAGACAGCTAACAGCTTATGATTCCCACTACCTTGTGGCTAGAAGGGACACAATCCTAGCCATAAAATGTAATCTGCAGTATAACAAAAGTGAATTAAAACTTAGGCTTTATTTTCAAATTTTACAATTAACATTATCACCATCTTGTTCATTGTTATCATAAGCAACAGCTATTTATGCTAATAATAATTACCATTTATATTAGTTTTCTATTGCCATGTAACGAATCACCACAAATCAGTGGCCTAAAACCACAAATTTATTGTCTCAAGTTCCTGTGGGTCAGGAGTCTGGGTAGTGCCTGGCAGGCTTCTTTGCTCAGGGCCTTGAAGGGCTAAAATCATTGGGGTCTGGTCCTCTGGTCTCACTGAGATGTGGAGTCCTCTCCAAGGTGCAAGAGGTTGGCCGAGCTCCCAGCAGCTGTGAGACTGCAGTCCCTGCTTTCATGCCTAGTGACTGCTAGATCCCACTCTGGCTCCTGGAGGTCACCCTTGAGTCCTGGCCACATGGTCCCTCACACACGGCCATTCACTTCTTCAAGGTCAACACAGAAAGGTCTCTGTTCCTTCCCCTAACCCTAGAAAGGGCTCCTCCTTCTCGGTTGTATCACCCAGGGTGCCCTCCTTTTAAATTAAACTTTAATTTAAATCAAAGTTACCTTACTGGACCCTAACTCCACCTGCGAAACTCCTTCACCTCATCTAGACAATGTGTCAGGAGTGGCCCCTTCCTCTTCACAGACCCTGCCCTCGCTCGGCGGGTGGGGGGTGGGTGGGGAATCATTCTGAGGCGCACACCAGGGGCGAGGGTGGGGATCTGCAGCAACCTTAGAATTCCTCCTGTTACACCATTAATAAGAACCCTTCAGTCACATTTCAATAGGCATTATCCATTCAATCTCATTTGCTTCTCAGGACATCCCTATGAGGTCGGTTTTACTAATCCATTTTACAATGGGGAAAAAAATGTGTAAATGAGGTGTGTGCCCTGGGGCAAACCGTGAAAAAACGCTTGCTTCAAGTCTGCCATTGGAATACAGTAATGCTAATATCTTCTTTGTCCATTAAGTGGGGATACAATAAAGGGCAAACGAGAAAACACTTGGGAAATTACTTCATAAATTAAAGTCCCATAGATGGGCAAGGTTCAGATATGCTGTGAATTGTCCTTCCGGTGATACACATACATACATACTTCCAATATGATGGGAAGGCAGCACAAAAGAAGGACTGCAGAGACTCAGACTTGGGGTCTGGGATCTGACGCGTATCACTTGGTGTCTCTCTGGAGCTCCATTTTCTCATTTTGAACAATAAAGTGAAGGGGCTGGAGTAGGTAATACCTAAGAGCCACTCCAGTGCTAAACATACTCTAGAACTATGAGTTCGTTTTATACCTACTCTTAGGTTTTAAATCTGGAATGCAGGGAAAATGCCATTGTTGTAGGTTATAAACCTTTTAGTACCTGGAAGAAGCAAGAGGCAAATCATTCGACAAGCTGTCATTAATGATGCTTGGGGAACATTAAATTATAATAATGTGCTCCAACCTCTGGGTCCCCTTGCCATTAATAAAACAGAATCTCTTCATAAGGGATAATAAAAAATAGAAATCATGGTTTATACAGACAAATAGAAAGCCCAGCTAATTAACTGCTCAGCCATTTCTCCAGGGAGCAAATATTCTGGTTGTTTCTGTGTATCGCTGTCATTTAAGGCAGTGAGGGAGGCCATTTGTATGTTACTTGCTATCATCTTGGATGAGTCAAAGAGAATATGAAATTAAAAGAGGAATCCAATTTTCCTGTCCTAATTAATATTCCAAAGGGCAAAATTAACGCATATCCTTCAATCTACTTCTACGAAGCAATAATAACAGAAATCAAAAGGTAGTAAATACAGATAGCCAGGTAGAGAAAGGCATCTCTGGCCAGGATTCTGACATGCTGAAACTATTCACAAAGACCCATCCATCCATCTCCCAGCAGCAGAGATGAAAGGAGAAAAAAATCAATTCCAGCAAAGCAAAAAGTAAGCATAAAAGGTATAAACAAAAGCATCGTTAAACAAGAAGTGGAATCACAGCTTTGGGTCTGTGGGAGTTGGGTTAAGATGGGTGAGCTTTTCTTTCTGTTTAAGGACCCTCTTGTGAATTTACTAACCACATTCACTCAATTCACAACATTTAATAGGTGCTGCCTCTTAAAGTGGAGAGTTGATCTGAGACCATTAGAAAACACAGGACTTACAAATGAGAGAAATGCAAATTGCTCCATTTTTTTTTTTACCAAAATGAGTTTTAAAATACAGTTAGAACATTAACATTTTGGTTACAACACACTATACTATTTATCACAAGTGATGCTTGTTCTATGCTGAGCAAGAGAAGCCAATACCTCCCTGAGAGGAAATAAACCTCCCCAAAGTATCACAGTTCCACCTCCTCAAAAGCCTGCTCCAACACTGGAGTCCACCCCAGAGCCTTGAAATGCTCAGCCCTGCACAGAGACAGCTGTGTGCTCTCAGAATGGACTCTCTTTCCTCAGATCCAACAATTACTTTCCCCTCTAACACGTCCTGCCCAGGATGGAAAACAGAAATAAACAAAAGGCTCAGCTCAGGACAGTAAAGAGAGTACTGAGGGCCAACATGAGCAGTCAGCTCCGGCTACCTGCAGTACTGCTGGGACATCCCAAGGCTGGACTGACCTCGGAGAGAGAAAGAGCTGGTGTGTCCACATGGAAATGGAGTTGCATGGGGGGAAAAGGAAAGAAGGACTGTGCCCCAGAACTAGTAATCCCCCATAAAACTTCTGTTTCAATACCAGATTCTTCAATGGTTTCTAAACCCTCTATAATTTTTTTGGGAAAAAAAGGTCATGTAATAAATGAGCATGTGTTACTTTTCGTAGCATTAGAAATGGTAACAATGAGGCTCTGTATCTTTCAGGTGAAGTGAAATTCTCAGAACATACAGCCTCCCCTCAGGAAGGCTCACAAGTCATTCTTCTGTGGAAAGAAAACATTCTAAGGACTGAAGACTTTGCTGTTTTCCATAGATTCAATCATGAAGGGGACTGATGAATTATTCACATCGAATGAACTTCAGCTGCTCAGAAGCATAAGGCATGAGGCAACGGTTCACCCTCCATCAAAGATCAGAGTGAGCAGATGTGATCTCACAGCACAGAGCTCAGCAAACTGAGGGTCACGAAGGTGACTTGGGAAGTTAGCGGCACTACTGGGTCAGCAGACAGGTGCCACAGAGATGGGAAAGACAGTCCTTTCTTCTCAGGGGCACAACCTTCATCCATGAAGGATAAAGTGGATGACGAGAAAAGAGAAAATGATTCAGAGGAGGTGGCGGATAGCTCTGCTTCAAATATAAAGCTAAATGCAGACCTGTATTTGATCCCACAATCTCAGGATAAATGAACAGGTAGTATGGAGGGAGAACTGACTGCAAAGGAACATGAAGAGAAATTTCTGGATGGTGGCACTGCAATGTTTTCTGATTGTGATGGTGACTACCTGACTACATACATTTGTCAAGATGCATCTAACTTTGCACTTAAAATCACTGAATTCAATTGTAGATACATGTACCTTGACAGAATGTAGTTTGTTGTTGTTACTGTTGTTGCTTTCTTGTTTTGTTTTGTTTTCTTACAGTGACTTAAAATCTCTCTTTTTTTTTTTGAGAATAAAAACGATGACACTGAATTTCAAAAAAAAATAGGAGATTAACACTGGTTAATATACTGCATATTGCTGGAAAAAGACTACAAGGGGCTGTGAGAGACTTTTCTGAGTTATTGGAGATGTTCTACAATTTGACCAATTGTAAGCTTCTTTACATCACTACAAGTATTACTCAAGCCCTACCAAACCAAAGTTTGTTTTCAGTACTGGGGATTGACCCCAAGGCCTTCACTATGAACCCTTTTTTAACTTTATTTTGAGACAGAATCTCTAGGTGGTGCATGCTCTAACTTGAGATCCTCTTGCCTCAGCTTCCCAAAGTGCTGGGATTACAGGTATCTCCCACTATTCCTTCGTAAAACAGATATTCTTAAAGGCTGAATTTTAAACCCGATTTCAAAAATTAATGAATAAATAATAAACAGCTACTAGAACATGACAGAACAATATATTAAGGTTCTTGCAAGAAAAATTTGCGAGTCACAAATTTTATAGGAAGTGATTTTTACTGAAAGGTAGTAGAGAAATTTCTCAGAAATAGAAAGGCTCAGAAAATATTCATTCTGGTACTTTTCCTGAATGAAATACCCAAGGCCCAGGGACTGCATAAAGCAAAGTGTGTCTTTAAAAATACCAGAAATACTAATGAATTATATAATTGTTGGTCTACAAAACACGATGTGCATGGTATCAAACAGTGCCACCAGGAGCACATGAGCTGCAGGTGTGCTCTAGAGAAAGAAGCCTTCCCTTCCCTTCCCCTTTCTCCCTCCATCTCCTAACACCTGGCCTGACAGGAAAGATCCATATGGAAGAGATGGAAGGAGTGAGGGAGAGGACTATGCCACTGACCACCCCAGGGAAACTGAGCTGTGAAGCACTGGGAGGGAAAGATGCTGAAATCCTTCACCTCCACAAAGAGAAGTTAAGGAAACAACTCTCTTTTGGCACAGCATTGACAAATTTAATAAGACTGCAAATGAATCTTTTTTAAACAGTTTTTTTTAAGTTTTTTTTTTCTGATTTTTGAGACAGGGTCTTGCTATGTAACCCAGGTTGGCTTCGAATTTGCAGCGATCCCCCTACCTCAGCCTCCCGAGTGCTGGAATTATAGGCATGTGCCACCACATCTGGCTTTAACAGTTATTTTTTTAAAATGATCATATGCTATATATTAAGAACACTCTGGAATTTATAACATTTCAACTTAATCTTTTACATTTAATTTTTATTTTATCAAAGGGGTGCCTGTGGTTTGAAACATTAAGGACTGGGATTTATAATGTACAGAAATACATGTTATATTAGTTTATCACCTTCGCAGTGGAAGACACCTGGGCTCCACTGTGTGTGTGTGTGTGTGTGCTCCTCCCAGAGTGCAAGGCACATCATCCTGAGACTCTGGGGACCCACAGAGGCCCAATGCCAGGCCCTGCCCAGAAGGTGGTGATTTCTTCTTCACCTATTCACCTCCCTGTTTTGAAATAATAAACTGTTTTGCAAATCAAAAGTTCTTGATTTTTTTTTTCTATTTCAGATATTTCCTACTGACTTTCTAACAGGGAAGAAGGATTTGGGCCACCACTACACACAGTTTTCTCTCATCCTCCCATCACAGATACAGCAGGATGATTATTCAGATCCTCATAAATATGACCTGTGGCTGGGTCATACCTGTATGATAGTTCTATTTCTTTTCTGACATAACTTTTCATTTTCCTAAAGTCAAGGTTTACCTTGTTTTTTGTTATCTTGAGCTCGCCTGGCTGCTGGCCTAGGCTTTGGTTCTCTCCATCTGCATCATGTGTCCTCTAGGTGTTGACATTCTGTGCTATGCTGTCTTCTCCTGTTCTCTGGTCCACAGAGCCTGGTGCAGCCTTGGCCCTCTACCCTCTTTGAGTGGCATTTCAAAAGGAAGTGAAGGTCATGAAGAAGTGAGTTCCACCCACCAGACTGTGGACCACAGCCTCCCTAACATCACTGACTGACTGTGGCAGAGAGAAGACTGCAGGGGACAGCGAGGCCAGGCACATAAAGACAAACCTGGCATCCCGACCTTTCTCCTGCCACCACCAGGCCTTGCCCAGCCAGCCTTGGCATCCAGCTGCTCCCATCCCTTTGCCTTTGTAATTGCAAAAAATATTTGTTTACATAAAACATACATTGCTTAAATGAATAGAAGGAGAAGAGCCAGGGGCCTGGTGGGGTCTGTGCACCTACCTTCACTGCACTGAAGCAGAAAACATGGAGCAGGGCGGCCACCAAGATGCTACGGCCCACGCTGTACACGGCCGACACGATCCCAGACACAGCTAGAACACAAACACCAACAATTCCTTTCTCCACTGGCCATCCTCCAAAGTAATGAATGGTGTGAGACAATGAGAAAAGGGTGTAGCTTTCAGATACAAACTGGTTGTCCAAGGGGCAAGAAATACATCTATGGGATCTGTCAGAAAGCTCATGGTGCAAGGGAGGGAAGAGCTAATCATTTAGCTGAGCATGGGAGCAGAAGCAACCAGGACGAGCCTGCACACCATTCCTGGAAGGCCAAGGAAATGATCATAGGAAGCAAAATCCACAAGGATGGGGAACAGGCAGGTGAGTCTCTGTGTGTGCATGCATGCATGTATGTGCGTCTGTGTATGTGACTAAGAGGTAACAGTGATCACTTTGTGCATGTGACATCATTTCAGTGGCCCCGAGGTCAGGGTGTTTGGTCCCATCTAGAGAGGAGTAGGCTGAAAAGCTAAGCCACCTGGGGATGACACCTGGGAACTCCTCCAGATAAGTGCTCGGTGGGGTCTAGCCCATCTCAGTCTGCATCTAAAGCACTGTATAAAATGGGTCACAGGGATAGTATAGGGACACAGGTCACCTATCTGTTCAGGTGTACACAAAACTCACAATGACACACTCAGGTTCACACTGACACACTCTCAACTTGTACGTGTGTGTACCCAGAAACACATGCACTCACACACAGAGAGAGACTTCCCACCAAATCATAGAGAACCTTTGCTTCCTTGTTTCTCTGCTTGTACATTTCCCCGAGAGGCCAACTGGGCCACTTCCAATGGAGTGGGGTGCATCTGTGACCTCTCACCCTGACCCAGGGTGAGCAACATAAGAGCTCAGGACAAAGCAAGGCCACCTGCTAGGCTCCCATCTGCCCACCCAAAGCTATTCACCTCCTGTTACCCTTAGGCCCTTAGCAGGAGGAAAGCAACTCACCAGAACCACCGAAAAGCAGCATGTCGATCTGTTCCAAAAGGTAAGTACAGAAGGTGTTGATCTGCGGGAAGAGCCCAAGGAGCGAAATCGCAGGGAAGCAATACAGAAATACTGGAAATGAATGAACAGAATTGATGATAAGCTAAGAGTGTCTTAGAATGCTACTACCTTCCTTTCTGGATTTTCTCCCTCTGCGGGTGTGACAGAAATATACTGTGGAAGTAAAGGGGCTGTCTTAACAAAAGGCATGGAGAACAGCTTGCACCAAGCTGAAATCTCAGAAACAGGAAGGAGAGAGGAGAACCATCCTCGGAATTGAATTTGGAAACTAGGTATGGTGGATTACACCCATAATCCCAGAACTCTGGCAGGAGGATCGCAAATCTGAGCCCAGTCTAGGCAATTTAGTAATTTAGCAGCACCCTATTTCAAAATTAAAAAAAAGAAAAGAGGAAGAAACTGCAAAATAAAAAGAGCTGGAATGTAGCTCAGTGCAAAGACCCTTGGTTCAATCCTTACTACCACCAAATTAAAAAGAAAAATGGAAGAAGTATTAGATTTGGAGGGTTGAGGGAGAAAGGAAATGCTAGGGAAACCACAGGGCCATACATTAACAAGAGACAATAGTTATGGGGATCTCTTTCTTCACAGGGAGGGAATAAGAAGTGGAACCGGGGACACCTGGTCCTGTGCATCAGTGCTGCCATGACCACAGCGAACTAACTACGCTACAAACACTTGTTGGGAAGTAGATTTGAGTCTGAACCCAGAGTTGTCACAAAGGCCAGGAGAGCACAATTCACTGAGGAACCACAGGGCCTAAGGGGCAGGACCCCATGGGAGGCAAGGAAAGACCATGTCACCTCCTATTGTCATGACCACGCAACCAGGCAATCATTTAAAGTCTTCTAAGGTTGTAATCCAATGCCTCAGAAATAACATGTGAGGCTGGAGATTTAGCTCAGTGGCCTAAGCGTCTGCCTGACAGGCACAAGGTTGTAAGTTCAATCCCCAGTACAAAAAGAAAAAAGAAATAACGTGTGAGAGGACAGGGAAGCAGGAGAGCCATGTTTCACAGCAGTCTTTCTCCAGTCTCTCCTTCCCTCAGAGTTCTCTTCTAGTCCAGAGACACAGAAATCCCCAAGGCAATGCAGCAATTCATCTGCCTTTCCTGCTGACTCAGGTACCAGCTAGAGGGGAAATGAATTTTGATACTGGAAAGCCTTAATAAAACTAAGGAAATTTAATTTGAAATCCAGTATGCAGCATTGGAACCACATTCTGAAACCACATAAACCACAGTGAGCAACAGAAACAGGAAAGGCAAGGCAGGGTGCTTTGGCTCTTCCAAAAAATAGGAAATACAAACTACCCAAAGTGAGCCAGCAGGCATGAGAGTATTTGCACAACACTTTGTCTAACAGTTAGTTAAAAGTAAGTAGGGGGAAAAATCTCTCCAAAACAAGGACTAAGGGACTGTGCCGATTGTCTGGAATTTGATGCAATCAACATAGCCACAACAATATGGTCTTTGTTTGGGTTGGGGCCGGGTTTTAGTACACAGTGATGTCATTGTAAGATAACATCACTGAGTGGCAAGACTCACTCTGTTGTAGAAACCTAAAACACCTGCTGCAGTTTGCATCTGCAGTGTCTATATATCAGAGGTTGGGTCCCTAGTTGGGTGCTATTGGGAGGTGGTAGAAAGCTTAAGAGAGGGGCCTAGTGGGAGGTTTTGGGTCACTGGAAAGGTGTCCTTGAAAGGCATATTGGGATACCCAGTCTCATATTTCTTTTCACATCCTGGCCAGGAAGTGAAGTTTTGCTGTGCCCTGTGCTTCTGTCACCCTGTGCTGCCACAGGTCCCAAAAGTAATGCAGCCAGCTGACCATGGACTGAAACCTCTAAAACTGTGAGCCAAAATAAACCTTTTCTCTTCACAAGTTGCCATCTTGGGTATTTGCCATAGTGATGGAAGGCAAACCCATACAGTGCCAGAAAAAAGATCATTCCTTCATTCACAGTAGGCAATGAGGTACAAACACCAATCTGCTAGACAAAGTTCTATTAGATCTCATGTCTTTTTCAGTCTCTATGAATGGAATTCAGAGATATGAAAAGAAAGCCACAAGAAATAGAAAGTTAACTATGAACCATAAAGTCATGAGCATCAACATATTAACTCAGAATTTTGAGCAAACTGAGTAGTTCATCTTCCCTTGACCTTGGGACTCAGAGCCCAGCCACAGTGTCTGGGTACTATGTTGCCCCCTCCCTGTCCAGGGCAGGCAGAGGGATAGTGCAATGAGCCTTCATTAGTCCATTGTGCAAAGTGCTGAGAAGGAAGGACTCTGGGACAGTGTTGGGGTGGGAATGGCACTGCAGGCTGTTGATCACTGGAAGTAAAGAGGTGTTCTCCAGGAGAAATATACTCACCAATTCAATCAGAATACAACTAGTGATGCAAAAAGACCTGGAACACAGGATAATGGCACAAGGTAAATGAAGTGGCAGGAGACACCAGAAAGCCATTGCCAAGGAGAAATGTGGGCACAGCCCCAGGAATTAACAAGACAACATGATGGGGAGCCACTGGTCAGCAGGGGGGCCAGGGTCCAAAGCCCTCCACACAGTGTTTTAGTGAAGGAAAGCTCCTATGGGTAAGTAAAGGCCACAGAGGCAGAATGCAAGGAAGGGGGTCTCAGTATCTCATCTTTTGGGTGTAGCTAACCACACCTGAAACCATGAAAATTATTTTCTCCTTTTTTCCAACAGTAAAGACATAAAATCCCTGTAGTTATTCATAAATTTTCCAGGAAACAAACATTTATGTTAGCACACTGCTGAACTGGTCTTTGCATCTCTCTCACTTCTTACTCGGTTTTCTAGGATATTTACCATAAATGGAAAAACCTCTGGTTCAGTTTTATTTCAAGCAAAATTCTTAAGTTAGAATACTGTAGCTTAAGGCTTATTTCTTTTGTTAAGTGCAACTAGTAAGAATGACTACAAAGCAGATGTAAATGTATGCACTGTGGTTGCCAAAGGGCTGTGTATGAATTCACTCTCCTATTATGGACTAGTACAGCCAGGAAGAACCCCTCCTGCACACACAGAGGGTGAAGCCAAGTGTTCAGGGAAGACAGGGAGAGCGGCGATCCCAAGTCAGTTACTGGCTACTGAGTTGTCCCTCGTCTCCAAGGACTGTGTCATTGAAGCTGCATTGAGGTGGGCAAAGATTGCTTGTCTCAGGGACTAAAATGAAAAAGAAAACTCACACCTAAAAGAACTGCAGAAGCCATTTGAGAAAAAGCCTATCCTATGCCTGTACCAAAACTAAAACTGTGGCCCTCTGCTGCCTTGCTTCAGATGGCCTCATGCCAGGAGAGTCCTTGCAACCTTAGACCCCAAACTACCAGAAGACAGCTCCACCCAAGTCATTTCACATGTCTTCCTTGTCCTGAGTTGTGGTCTATGCATCATGTGTCTAGAGTAATTATTGCAATTGCAGCAAAGAAAAAAGTCTCTTCTCTCCAGCCTGACCACCTTTGGGCAGCCAAGGTACAGAGTATACCTCTAGTCCCAAGTGTTTCTTCTCTGAGGCACACAGTCCTGTTCCATCAGCCCATTTCCAGATCCTGTGTGGCTTCCCTCCTCAGCACCTGCCCCAGCTGTGTTCTGGTTCCTTGGAAACACAGTTCTCCAAACTAAGAACCCTCCAGTTTTCACATCTACAGGACAGTTACAATGCCAGCCTCATCCACAAGATTTTGCTGAATTTACCCAAATAGAAAGTAATCAGCTATAGCCATACCATTACCAGTCTCTGCCTGACCACAGGACTTGAGTGCTGACTAAGGAGGTCTTTCACCTTCTCTTGGAAAGATTCTTTTCCTTACAATAAAAGAAAATACAGAGTGATAGCCTCTATATAAATAAAAAAGGTAATAAAAGAAAAAGAATTTACAGACAAATATTATTTTTGGAGTTTCTATCTCCTTTATGTACCTTGAATCCTCCTTCCATAGTTCTATCATGCAACATTCTCTTGCCTTTAAGTGTTCCTCTCTTGCACTCCCTGTGACACAAGTATCACCATCCTTTCACTCACGGGTACCTGCCACTCAGTGGGCTGCAACCTCTTCTGCCTAGGGAGGCAGCACCAGCTCTCTGAGAGCAGCTCTTCTGCTCCTCTCCCTTGATACCCCACCTTGGATAGCTGGAGGTTCGGGGCAAGAAGCCCAAAGTGTACTGGTCCCAGGAAGAGATCCAGAGAGGCATGTTCTAGGTGATACTTCACATCCTCTCTACCAGCATGAGGGGACCATTTCACCCAAAACCAAGTGAGAGGCACAATGGTGTCTTTGCCCAATTCATAACAGTGTACTTAGTTCTTACTTCTCTTTTGTTCTATTTTTTTAAGCACTTCTTATGAGAAGCACTGTGGCTCCCTAAAAACAAAACAAAACAAAACAACAATGAAATTCAAATCACTGGTTCCTGAGATGCCGACCCTAACTGGAAATAGAATCTTTACAGATGATGATCAAGTCAAGATGAGAACACTAGAGTCCATCTTGGCCATATCCAGTATGACTGTTCTCATTAAAAGGATACACTTTGACTCAGAGACATGCAGGCACATGGGAAGATAAAATGAAGCTCCAGGAAAAACATGCAGAAGAGGAACCAACCCTGGGGACACTCAGGCCTTGGACATTCCACTTCCAGGACTGTGAAACTTTGTATCATTGTTCTTTAAGCCATCCAGTTTTCTGTGCTTTCTCAGAACAGCCCTGAAAACCAATATACTCCTTTGCCTTCCTACTAACCTTCTGTTTCCTCCTTTCTTCCTCTCCTTGTGGGCCCCTGGATGTCATAATGGCAGCAGTTCTATACTATGCAAATCCTTTGACAGTTGGGCAGACAGGGAAAGAGATTCCACAAAGCAGAAATGCTTTGAACTGCTTTTGAAGAAGCCTCTGCCTCCTTCCTCCCCATCTCAGGTGTTCTCAGTGTGTTTCACTGTCGTTTCTTGCTCACTGCAAATTAGTATGTCATTCAGTCCATAGGCCTGCTATTGTTCTACTTTTCTATTTATCTTTACTGCAGAAGTCATTTAGTCATCTTGCTGGATCATTTGCTGCCATTTTTACTTGTCACTGTTGACAAGTAGACAAAAAATAAACGCTAGGATGTTCTGAGGGAAAGGAAACTCCAGCAAAGATGTCAGGAAAGTCATATTCCCTGCTCCCTCACTCCCTGATGGACTTGAAGAAAAACGAAAGGATGCATAGCAGTAGCCTTCCCCAAACCAGAGGCTACTGCAGAACAAGCAGTCTTGACTTTTACCAAGCACATTAAAGCCTTGCTTTTGAGTCTTAATCATATCTCACATTCTAATACTACTATGAGTCTGCCACAGCAGGATAGCTGTATTTACTCAATGGTGTTGGCTTATTGGGAGTAGAAAAATTTTAGAGTAGAAAAATAATAAGGGAAAGGTCCATGTTAATATCAATTGAAGTGCGTGTATGCCATTTGCACATGAAATGTGTATCTTGCATTTCTTCTCCCAAATGTCTTTCTACAGGTCATCTGCAAAATGTGCTTCCTAAGGGAGCTTATTCTGCCATTGAAGTCCATCAGGCTAAGCTTCCTGCTGCAAATGGGAAGTGATCCTAAAGCCCATTTATATATTAATTTATTTAGCACTTGAAGCATACTTTCCCTCAGCCCATGTATCCCACAAGTCACAAGTGTTTAACAGATGCCTGTGTATACCACAACCCAGTCTGGGTGCTAAGAATTCAGTGGTGAGGGAGCAGAGTCTCTGGGCAGGGCTGGAGGGTGGGAGAGACAGACATAAATCAAACATGACAAATGTAATCAGAGTGCTACAAAAGGGTTAAGCGTCACGAGAGGATAGAAGATGGGATGAAGTTCAGGGAATTAGCTGTTAGAAACTAGGACGACAGAACACTCCAGAGCTTAGGAGGATGAGCTGAGGGGCTAATTGTGAGAAGTAGAACTCTGTCAGCACTGACCCTTGCTCAAGATCCAAGGACAGGATGGATGTGGTGGTGCAGGGTGGGAAAAGGTGAGATCTGAATACGGATATCTTCCCCATCCTTGCAAACCTTCTCTGTCTCTAATCCCCAGGGCTTTGTGTGCTCGTGACTGTAGACCCCAGAACTGCTATTAAAAAACAAAAAAAGATGGTAAAAAGGGCAGTACTCCAAAGCACGCGCAGTCAAAACTGGCATCTCCACATGCTCGCACTCTGACTTCTCCACAGAGGTTGACCTCAAGAGGACAGTGCTGAGTCAAGGTGTCACAGAAGGTCAGAATGACTGAAGGATTTTTAGGTGTGTGTGTATGTTTGTGCATGCCCTCACGGTCTTCCAATAATATTAAGCAGTAAAATAAAAAGTATCAGTAAAGATAGTAGCAAATGTTCTTGGCACCAGAGCACTGCTTTTATTTTGTAACTGGACTTCAAGATTCTCTGCCCCTTTTTCTCACTGACTTGCTGTTGCTATCTTCTGCTGCCGTGAGCTGTTTCTCCTCCGGGATGCTCCTCTGCCATGCCATACTGCCTTGCAACCAGCCAATCATGGACTGAAACTTCTATAAACTGTGAGCTAAATAAATCTTTCTTCCTTTGAGAAAAAAAAAGATTCTTTGAAACATGGTTTCTAAGCCCTTAGCATTAGGAAGATGCTCAGCTCCTCCTCCAGCATAATGGAAACACTGGGCTCTGTAAATAGGCAAGGGACTTGCAGGGGTTGGTGCGGGGGCATAAAGTCTGCTGCCAGCGCAGCAGGAGGAGGCTTCCCAGCAGCTGGGAAGGAGGTGAAGCTCCACATGGAGCACACAGGAAGCTTCCTCTACCTCCATTCCACTGAGAAATTCAGGGAGCTGCTGGGAGGTGGGGGACAGGACAATATCACCGTAAGGCTCTTGTGTCAACTCTCAGCTGGCACATGAGAGACCAGAGGTGGTGTTGTTGGTGCTGCCCTGAATCTTTTCAGCTGATCGATGTGATCATAGCCAGTCACGAGGTGACAGGTGTGTGACAGTTTGCTGTCATGGCAAGAATATTAGAGCACTTGCAGTCCAGTCTGTAAAGCTGTGGTCAGTACTGAACAATGATTGCTGCTTGGTGCTGGACATCATTCTATATGTTTAAGTATATTAACTCACTTAAACCTTACAATAGTTCCTGAGGTATGTTGTATTTGTGTCTCCATATCACAGTGGAATGCTGCTCCAGGAGCCCAACTAGTGACAGGGTAGAACCCAAGCCACCAGCAGCCTGGCTGTGGAGTCAGGCTCTAAACCATACAGTGAGCAGGTGGCTCACTTACAAGGAGTATTTTACAGCACACATTCCCAGACATGAAGGCAAGCAGAGTGCACCTATAGAAGCCAGGGTACCCAGAACATCCACACTTCTGCCTGGACTGAGAATCATAGCCATTCATGCATGCCCAGGGCATCTTTGCTTTGGATAGAGTTGAGGCAGGAGGCCTGATGCCCAGGCCACCCCAGCAAACACTACAGCCACCATGCTTTCGATGTCTCAAGGTGCAACCTCTTGGTCACGGTTATCAAAATTCTTTCGGGGAAGTCCACTGGTGGATGAAATAGCACTCCAGATCCTGAACGGTGTCCCATAGGTGCACAAGCCCAGAGAGAAAGGCTCATCTCTTCACCCAGAAATCAAGTAATGAGGTTTCTCCACTTAGTAACTCAGAAGATGCGAGCAGGACATATTCCTTCCACCCCACCCACGATGTTCACATTTTATGACCCAGAATCTCACTCACCTATCAAGTGGTCCCTGGCTGTCTGCAAGCACTCTGGGGAGAAAAGCTTCAGGCCATATACGACATAACGGGGAGGGTGCCTGGATTTGGCCCCTGCATCGAGGAGCAAAATGAGGCCACACAGCAGGCAAAAATAGATGGGTCGGCTATAGGTGATGATTTGGTTGTGTCCCTAGAAAATAAATACAGGCTCTGAGTTGTACCTTTTTAGTTTGACTAAATTACAAAAGTCTCACAGTCAATCATTTACACCACATAATATAATTTATACCATTATAACATATACTTTCTCCTTCCATGCATGCAAAATACCAGGAAGGAAAAAAAGGAAAAAAAAGAGTCTGATGTTTATTCTGTCAAATCAGAACGAGAATACCAAAAACAACACTATGCTTCTCGACTGCAACAAAATTTACCTAAACATTTAATTACTATCTTCGGAGAAAATCTAGATCTAATTCAATGCTTTCTCTAACAATGAGATTTCCATTCATCTTGTTTGTTTCAAGTGCAAAACTAATTTAAACCCTGATTTTCTCTACATGGTCTAACCTGAGCTCTACTAGTGGTAAGAAACAGAATTGTAAGTTGTAAGCTTAAATTTCCTAGTGCCATAGAAAGCAAGAAAATTTAGATCCAAAGGTGTGCTTGCATTGTTTACCATGTCTTAGTCAAACACGGTGGAATATTCTATTTTTTAAAGAAACTTGTTATTTTGACTATTTAAACATCACTTTCTTCTGAAGGGAACCAAATACTTAGCAGACTCATTTTAGCTCTCAAAATATTGTTAGAAGAAATACAAAGACTTTTTACTCATTTCTTCTCATGACTAGATAAATTTAAGGAAAAGATATAACATCAATTTTCTAGGACAAAAGTTAGCAATGAATTTACATCTCACAAATCAATACACAATTCATAAGATTTGAAAAACAGGCAAAAATGCATTAGGGGGAGAATATACTTTGCAATTCATGAATTACCTTGAGTGTAAAAAGATAAAGATTAAAGTGATATGATTTCAGATGTGAATTTTAGTCACTGCTTTGAATAGGTTATATTTAGAAATGCAATTTAAATTGCTGCTGCTTCTAAAAAAGAAATAGCCCTATTCCAAGACCATTTTTCAATAGGCAGGAAGACACAGGATCTCCACAGAGGCTGGCTATGTTTGGTCCTGAAACCAGGCTGAGTCTTGAAAAATATTTTCTTTTGAATTCAACTAGGTCACAGATTAATGAGTATGGAAAAACTTTCTCTGCATTAAAGAAAAGAAGAAAACTAAAGCCTAAGCTAAATTTGAAAGCACTTTTCATCAAGTGAATAACCAAGTAAATTAGCTGGTATAAATAGCTATGTGGAATACCGATACACATTCGTAGGGGATATCTCCTCAAACTCACACGGTTCCGGAAATACTATTAAGTAGCTAACTTCCACTTGCTTTGATTCTTCTTTTTATTAAAAGGTTAAAATACATTATCTAGCAACTGAAAGTCTCTGGCCTTGAATAATTTGAGATCTCATTTTGAGTCTTCCAAGTCAAACTTAATCAGAGAAGAGAACACTCTCATTCTCAAAGCATGCAGTGCCCTTACAAAGAGCTTGCCTTTCTTGCCACATTCATGCAACCTCTCATTTTTCCATCCTATACCTGGGTCCCCAAACCATTCTAGGCATGTCATTAATACACAGCACATAAGTCACTTTTATCTGCCTTGATTCCTGAGAACACATGCTAACAAAATTTCCTCCCTCTCCAGTTCCTGGTTTCATATATAAATCAATCATCAAAACCTTCATAGATTTTTTCTTTTTTTATTTAAGTAAAAATTCCACTCACAGCAAAGTGTGGTAATGCACACCAGTAATCCCAGCACTCTAGGAGGTTGAGGAAGAAGAATTGTTAAGTTCACGCTCAGCCTGAACAAGTTAGTGATTTAATGAGGACCTGTCTCAAAATAAAAAGAGGCTGGGGATATAGCTCAATGTAAAGGCCTTGGCTGTAATTCCCAATACATGAAACAAGGAAGAAGAGAAGGATGGAAGGAAGGAGAAAAGAAAAGGAGATGTTCTACTTGTTCCATTAGTTGAAATCTAATAGCAGTCTTCTAAAAATTCACTTAGTTCAGTCATCCTGCATTTGCTTTTCACCTTAAAGTACACTATAGGAAGCATCTCTGAGGCCAGTGGGGAGTGTCTTACAAGGCTGCAGCACAAACACTGCCTGGTGTACAGATTCACACTCCCATCAGTCCCCCACATGCGAACTGTGTGACACACTGGTCCCCGTGCAGTGACAGGATGGGCGGGGGGTGGGGAGACAAACAACCACTAGCAAAGCCCACCTATACATGTATTCAGTGACCAGCCAGCCTACCGGTCCTCCTAGGAAGAGTGGGATGGTCAGAGGCTTTGCAAATTTTGTTATTAAGAACTGAGTGTGGTGGCACACACTTGTAGTCCTAGCACTCTGGGAAGCTGAGGCAAGAAGAAAAGAAGTTCAAGCCCAGCCCAGGAAGCTTAGCATCATCTCTCAAAATAAAAAATAAAGTGTGTAGCCGGGCGTGGTGGCGCACGCCTTTAATCCCAGCACTCGGGAGGCTGAGGTAGGCGGAGCGTTGTGAGTTCGAGGCCGGCTTAGGCTACAACGCGAGTGCAAGGCCGGCCTGAGCTACACAGTGCGACCTTGCCTCAAAAAACCAGGGCCAGGAGTTTGGCTCAGTGCCTTAAGCGCCTGCCCTGGCAGGCGCGAGGTTGTGAGTTCAATCCCTGGTACCGCAAAAAAAATAAATAAATAAATAAATAAAATAAATAAATAAATAAATAAAGTGTGGCTGGGGATGTAGCTCAGTGCAAAGGCCCTAGGTTTAATTCCTAGTACCACCAAAACAACAACAAAAATGGTAGAATTTATTAGTAATCACCTCCTCACAAATATACACAACAGTGTAGTTTAAAAATCAGTCTGAAACTTTGACAGTCCTATGTGAATGGAAATTGGCCAGGGCTAGGACAGCAGCAGGCTTGAGACCCAGATCTGGGCCCAAAATCTCAGTTCTTGCTCAACCCTGATCCTTCTCAAGTTTCCTCAATTATAAACTGGAGATAATAAATTTGCCTCCTAAATATCTGCATGGTGCAGTCAGATTGCAATAAGAGACATTTTGTAGCTCTCCCATTTTCTTTCTTCATTAGACTACTGGAGAAATGCCAATTCAAATAAGGGGTTGATCTACTTAAAAATCTATGTAAGCAAATTAATTACTGCAATAAACATGGTTGGATATCTATGCCTTACTATGACAGTAAAAAAAAATCATTTCTTCCTGGTTCACTGTGACAACCTTGCTCAGATAATGGAACAGCAGCTTCGTCAATTCTTCTAGGAACCAGACAATATTATTCCAACTCTGAGCAGCAACCTAAGGATCACAAGTAACAGCACTGCAAATCCACCAGGACTGTGGGACTTCCTTGCCCCTCTCATTCTACCATGCTCTGCATCATTTCTGAAAGTACATTCAGGACAGGAGGTTTAATAACATATAACACCTTTCCCAAGTTACCCAGAAAATCAGCAACAAGAGAAAGGAGCAAGTGATGTTGCACCTGGGGTGGGATTCCCCAAAATCCTTCAGAGCTACACGATTCCTTCACACCACCTACTTGAGATTTCTGATGATAATCACAACAATACATCTTAATACTCTAATTATACAGCTGCAACTTATCTTGACATTCAGACTCCAGGAAAAAAGAAGATGTATTATATGTAAACCAATTATGGGGAACAGAGGAATTTAACAAGACAGCACATAGCATCGTATGTCACGTGATCATCCAATTATAAGCTTTTCTTAATTACTATGAGCCAAGCATGAGCTACCATAGATTTAAAGTCAGTCTTAAATCCTGGATATGAATTTTTAGAAAGCACAACAGAGGGAAGATTCAGCTTTCTTTCACTGGAAGAGTTTTCTAGGTGTGCACAGGAGCTTGCATAATAAAGGCTAGATGGGTGTGTTCAGAGAGCCCAGGGGGCCACCAGGCAGTAGGTTCCATTCAAAGCGCAAAACAGGTGCCTGCAAGGATAGCACCTACCCCACGATAACCCCGCAGGGCCTTGGGAGTAGAGGGAACCATTGTGCTGCAGACTAGAGGCAGAATGCCAGACACCAGCAGATCAGCTTCGACAAGCCCAGGGCCTCTGTCCTAAATCAGCCCAAAGTCATGGAGTTAAAACAAACAGTGTACTCAAGAACAAGGGATGAGAAGAGATCAGCTTCATGTAAAGAGGCCATTCAAGGCAATGCAAATAAAATCCTCCATAAGATATCACTTCATACATGTTAGAATGGCTACCATAAAAAAAGCCACTAGTGGGAAACAGCCCAGGGTTCCAAAAAATTACAAACAGAACCACCATATGATCCAGCAGCCCTACTTCTGGGTATATATCCAAAGAAAGTGAAAATACAGTAATGAGTTGCCACATTCATTGCAGCACTATTCACAATTGCCAAGATACTCAAACAAGCTGGTGACTTGTAAAGGATGAACTGATAAAAGAAATGTGGTATGCATAGAGGAGCATATTATGCAGCCTTTAAAAAGAAGGAAATTTTGTCATTTGCAGCAACATGGATAAACTTGGAGATAATTATGCTAAGAGAAATAAGCCAGCCACATAAAGACAAATGATTTACATGTGGAATAAAAGCAATCACACTCATAGAAGCAGGAAGTAAAATGATAATGCCAGGGGATGGTGAAATGAGATGCTGGGGAAAGGGTACAAAGACTCACGTAGATAGGAGGAAGGAGTTTTGAAGGTCTATTATGTAGTGTGGTAAGTGTACTTAATAATAATGTATTATAGTCTTGAAAGATGCTGTCAGCAGATTTTAAATGTTCTTACCAGAAAAAAAAATAAGCATTGAAGTCAGTTAGTTTCATTTGGTCATTTCACAATGTATACACATATCAAATTACAAGGTTTTACCCCAAATATACACAATATTCCTTTTAAAAAGAAGTAGTCAATGCTTATGCACTGACCTCTATATGCCAAGCATTGCTCTAAGCACATTGTGTGCATTCCTTAATCTCTGCAGGCATTTATTTAGCTTTATTTACACATAGGGAAACTGAGGCTTGGGAAGGACCAGTGTTTTGCTTAGCATGAAATATTCAAGCAGAGGAATCAGAAATAATGGCAGACAATCTGATGGTAGAATTCACAGCCTCCTTCTAGGCTGTTTAGTCTTTCCCAACACATTCGAGGGAGAGGAAAGACCCACTGCACAGGCCTCGTGCCACACTGGACATCCCCTGCAGCACCTACACCATGCCATGCTGCTCAAATCTAGCCATAGCATGGCCATCATGCATGCAAAGTTCTATCTAATACAGTACTTTCATTTAAACAGTCAAGCTACAAGCCTGGTGTGGTAGCACACATCTGTAACCCTAGCCTTCTGGGAGGCTGGGACAGAAGGATCTCAATTTTGAGCCCACCTTGGGCAACTTAGCAAATTAGTGAGATCTTGTCTCAAAAGGAAAAAAAGTGCTGAGGATGCAGCACAGTGTAAAGGCCCACAGGTTCAACCTTCAGTACTGGGAGAAAAAAAAAAATCCAAGCTACAGCTACAGATGCAGGTTTTTGCCTTTTGAATAGACTTGAGCTTCCTCCTTGTCTCCAACTAAATAGACAAAACATGCTCCCTGCCTCCATGTGAAAACTTACGTGTATCGGTGAGGCAGGGTCAGGCTGCACGCTCTGAAACACAAAGCAGAAGCGCCTGTGTCACCTCGTGATCGCAAGGCTAGGTTAGGGGGAGCACAGGCAGGACGAGAGCAGGAAGAGATCTTGCCTTGAGCAGGGAGTACTGGCAGCTGGCCATGACCACGCAGAAGAGCAGCACCCACAGATCTCTGCAGAAGCCTCGATTTAGTGTCAGAAACCCCAGGAGCGAAACCAGGATGCTGAGCACGATCGCCAACACGTTCTCCTTGACATCTTCAGTCCTGAGCAAAACACATAGGAAAATAAGAGATAAGTTTGTTGGCTTTTAAACAGAGGATTTTGCCTGTGTCTACAAAGACAAGCAGTGCCAACAGAGAAGCCACCACATGCAACCTTCTTAATGCTATGCAATTCAAAGCAAGTCCTAGTTATGACCTCAGCTTTTATTGAAATAGATGAAATACAATCCTCGGTCACTGAATTGGTCTTACCAGGAAGAGGCTGTCAGTGATGTCCCCTGCAGTCAGAGACTGTTTCAGAGCTCAGAGCTCCCCTCGACAGAGGGGAGGAGATGAGACCTTAACACCCAGTTAATGCAGGAAGTCTTGTAGATACCAGTTACCACCTCTGACAGCCACCATTTTCTGTTGACTTTCAGAAGCCCAGAGCTCCAGCTGGAGAACAGAGAAGAGCTGAGATCTCTCTGGGCAGAGTGGCAGGGCCTGGCTGGAGAGGGTGGTGGCCACAGTGCACAGGGTGACTTTGTTTGGGAGACCTTCCATGTGAGGTGGAGGGTGGAAAGGGGGGCTCCCCCAGACCAGATATGGAGTGTTAGTAGGTCGACATATGAAGGAGCAAGAGAGGGGAGGTTTCAGATACTGATGGGAGAGGAGGGGCCAAGCAGAGACCTGGAATGTGACTGCAGAGCTGTGAGGACAGGAGGCAGGGTGGGGAACCAGGAGGGGTTACTGAAATGGAGGCAGGGACCATGGTGGCAGCAGCAGAGACACAGCCAGGGGAAAAAAGAGTCCAGGGGTTTAGCGGAGCATTCATAAGAATTCTGAGGACACTTCTTACCTTACCAATTTTGCTTGTGTGTATATAGGTTTCCTCCAATAAATTATGATCGCTTTTAGGTAAGGATAATTGACTACTTGTGCCTGACATGCAGATAGTCAGGGACATTTTTTCAAATTAACAGATCTTTTTTTTTTTCAGAGATATTTTAACTTCACAGAGACATTAAGGGGAAAATTCCTATATCCCCTCCTCCTGCCAGGTACACATATGCAGTATCCCCACCCTCAGCATCCCACACCAGAGAAGAATACTTGCTATTGTCAATGACTTTCATGGACATGTTCTCAGCACCCAAGTCCACAGTTTACATGAGGGCTCACACTTGGTGTTGACAAATACACAAAGACATGATTATAGCATCACACAGAGTAGCATCACTGCCCAAGAACCAGCTGGGTTCACCGCTTCATGTCTCCCTCTTCAGAACTCCTATAATCTCCATCTTTTTATTTGCCCATTTCTGCCTGTTCCAGAATGTCACACAGTTGAAATCATGCAGTACACAGCTTTTGAAGACTGGCTTGTTTCACTTAGCCATATGCATTTGCTTCCTCCACATCTCTCTTTGGGTTGATAGCCCATTTCTTTTTATCCCCTGTAATAATTCATTGTATGGATGTGCCACAATTTGTCCATTTACTCACTGAAAGACTTCTTGTTGCTTCCAAGTTTTGACATTATTAATAATGCTACAATAAATACTCATGTGCCAATGTTTGCTTTGTTTTATACTTGTAGTTTTTGAATGGACATACATCTTCCGCTAAACACTAAGGACTATGATGGCTGCACAGTGCAGTAGGAATATGTTTGCTTTTGTAAGAAACTGCAGAACTGTCTTCCAAAGTGGCTGCACCATTTGGCATTCCCACCCACAGTGAGCCAGAGTCTGGCTGTTCCATGTCCTTGTCAGCTTGTTTTACATTTCCATCACTTTAAAAGTTGTGTGGTTGCATCTCACTGCTGTACTGATGTGCATTTCCCTGATGGTATAAGATATGGTGCGTCATTTCATGTGTTTCTTTTCATCTAGGCATCTTCTTTGGTGAGGTTTCCATTGGGATCTTAAATCATTTTTGCGTTTGTTTTCTTTCTTTCCCCACAAAAGCAAACTTACACTATTCCACTATTTTATCCTATCCTATTGTGTTTTCTTTTTTTCTTTTTTCATTAATCCATTATAGTTATGCAGAATAGTGGATTTCTTTTTGGCACATTTGTGCATACATATAATGTCATTTTTATTGTTGAGCTTGGAACGTTCATTGCCTATTTTGGATAACAATATTTTGTTAGATTTGACCTTTGTAAATACTCTCTTTCAGACTGTGGAATGTTTTTTAGTGAATAAATAAATTAGTGAAAAATAGACTAAATCTAATACTGACACCTGAAAATGCCTCAATGGCCAAAGAAACCAGAGAACAACAACTAAAGAGAAAACATACAAGTACACACAGTAAATCCACGAATCATTTGAAAGGAACTTTTTAAGAGAGACAGAGAGCTAGAGAGAGAGAGTTAGTTCCAAACTTTGAAGAAACAGAAACAGAAATGAGAGCAGTACAGCAAGCTCCATGTGAAGTTGGGCCCACCAAGAAGTAGAGCCTGGTCCCCCACAGTAGAGTGGACAGGAAACTTGGGGACTGCAGCCAGGAGATGGGGAACATGATCGCTTTGGCTGGACTGGACAGTAGATGTCATATGATAGAATAATAGGAGCAAGGTGAAAAGAGGACATGGAAAGGTAAAGAAATGTTAAGTATTTATAAGGGCAATGCTAATGTTGAAAATTAAAAATAACTCTTTGGGGAATCATATATATTTAGTGAAAGGGGAAATCTGTGTATCTTTTATTTTCTACTATGCATTTTTAACGGAGGTGAATATATTTTTCCATTCAGATCCATAAAATTCATTTCATGCTCTCCAGTGTGCTCACGTTTTGATGCAAATTTAAGAATAGCCAAAGGTCTAGGAAATAAAACAAAATTTTTTTTTTTTTTTTTTTTTTTTTTTGCGGCACCGGGGATTGAACTCACAACCTCACGCCTGCCAGGGCAGGCGCTTAAGGCACTGAGCCAAACTCCCGGCCCTGGTTTTTCGAGGCAGGGTCGCACTGTGTCAGGCCGGCCTTGCGCTCGCGTTGTAGCCCAAGCCGACCTCGAACTCACAACGCTCCGCCTACCTCAGCCTCCCGAGTGCTGGGATTAAAGGCGTGCGCCACCACGCCCGGCTAATAAAACAAAATTTTAAAAAGATTTTTTTTTCCATTTGAAGGGAAAGAATCAAGTTCCTAGGGAGTATTTTGCCAGATTCTCTTCTACCTAGATTTCACTTCTTCACCCCAGCCTCCATTAGTCCCTTGCCTTGGTCTCATCTGTCTTTGCTTAAATGCTGAGCTTACATGTTAACTCTCTAGGCAAGGAGAGCTATGATGAAGGCTATACTTCAGAAAGATCTATCATGAAGAGGCTTATCAATTGCACTGAAAGGGAAAGAGGCTGAGACAGGGTGAACAGCACTCTCAGGAAAGCAAACCCAAGGGCTGGGAGAGCCCATGGCTGAAGAAGTGGAAAGGACACATGACTTCATGACACACATCAGGGTGAGGCAGGAAAGACCCCTTGATCTTAAACATCTGGATCGTATACAGTGAAGGACCGACTAAACAAAGATGAGTCCAAGATTTCAGTCTGGAAGGAAAAGATTGTAGCAGAACTGATGCCTGGGGGCTGGTCCAGGAGCTGACTGGCAAAGGTGTAGACTCAGTCTGTTCATTCAACAAAAGTGTTGGTCCTGGGCCATGTTCTGGGCAATTAATTAATAATAATAACAGTAACCAATATTTAAAGAAGACTTTTTTGGGCTAAATTGATTGAATCCTCACAAATTTACAATGGTACAGGCTATCCCCATTTAAAAGACAGGAAACTGAGGCACAGAGAGGCTTGGTAGTCATCCAAAGGTCTCAGCATGAGTAAGTACTAGGGTTTGGTTTTCAAGGGTCCGCTGTGGCACCCGGCTCACCACACCCACTAAGGGTCTGGTGACAAGACAATGGTGTTGTCTCTACATCATCTGTGAGCACAAAATTAAAAACCTTTTGTGACTACAAAAAAAGATGATTAAAACCATAAAACTATAAGCAGTTTTAAAAGCAGCAATTTTCTCTATTACCCTTTTGTAGATCTCAGTGGAATTTCTGGCAAATTTCTTTTTATCACTGAGTACACTGGAATATAAAAATCTACCAAAAGATTTGTTTTTAATATGAAGGGTTAACACAAGCCACTCCAAATTTCAATAATTTCCTTTTAACAGAAAAAACATAACATTTAAAAAAAATGCCTCAACTAACAGAATGTATTGTCTTGGATTATTAGTTAAGTATGAAATGTTCCCCTTATGTGTGTGCCCTTTGGGTAACATAGTGTTGTTAGCAAAACCATTATAACTCCATTCCCTGACTTGTGGGTCCTGAAATTTATTGTTGTAATTTTGCAAGACTATCGTTTTTGTGTGTGTGATCACACCGTTTAAGACATTACTGTAACATTACTATAACAAGTAGTCACCAGGGGACTGAAGGCAACAATGTGGCCTTGCTATTACCCCTTTGGGCTGGCGCTGAGCTGTGAAACAGCAGAGCTAGGACAGTTTTAGAAACAGCATCTCGAATTTTCAAACTAGTCTTGCTGCCAGAGCTACAGTCCTTGAAGATCACAGCGGTGACCTTTGCACAACCTGAGGCAGGGGAGGACAGAAACAGAAGCCCCCTGCCCAGCCCATCTCCATCACATCACACCAGCTGGAAATCCCCTGCTGCGGACCCCCACCCCCATCCAGTGACCGCATCACCAGCCTGGAAATACTGTATTGGCGGGGGCGGGCAGGTGGTGCTGTAAGAGGTGAAAAGAGGGAAAGTTTTAAAAAAGAGATCAGGGTCGGACCTGGTGCACATCAGGTAGGAGCAAGAAATGAGAACCCAAGTCCAGGGAACTAGGCATCACCCCACTTCATCTCCCCCATGCCAGGCCCTGTGCTACAGACAAAACCATAAGCCTTCTTACAAATATGGCGCAGGACATGAGCAGCCCAAAGCATAAGCTGTCCCCAAAGCTAACCTAAAATAAAGGCCATATAACCCATCCTCATACTTCTAGTTGCAGCAACTAAAGTTCAAGGTTTCCACTCTCTGGATTGTGGTGCTTTGACTGGGGGTTTGGAGCAGTGAAGTACAGGGCTTGGAAATGTTTCAGGGAACTTTAACAGGCAGCAGTTTTCTTGTTGAAACATGCAATGTGCACCATGATGCCCCACTGCATCTGGTCGCATATGTGCATGCTCAATGGCTTACCGATCAAGTAATGCCAACAAGGTGAGTCGGTCATACCAGACTTTGATCCACTTGCCAGGAAAAATGATAAATTTGTAAAACTGTTCTCGGTTGAATTTTCCTGCTGCTGAAGAACAGGATGAGTCTTCCAGATCCTGACTCACATGCTTTTAGATAGCAAAAGAAACAAGAGAGAGGGTTTCACAGTGCCATGCCATTGTCACAAAATACACCATAACTTTAAAATGCAGAAAGCAGATCCCGAATCCTGAAATGCAAACCAACACATTCATTCAAAACAAATGCTCTAAGAAAAGGATAATGACCAACAAAAAGTCTTTGGTACCAACACACCTCAATTCATTTTAATGTATCATTAAAATTATGCTACTCATCAATAAAACCACTACTGCTCATTAAGGCCAAGAAACTGCCATAGAAAATTCTTATTAAAGAGAAGAATCAAACAAAAAAGTTCTTAAATGACCTAATTTCTTTTCAGATGGTGCAAATGAATGCAATGTTGAGATAAATATTCATATTTTACTATGAGTACAGAGATTTTCATTAATGATATTCAGGTCATCGGTGAAGCTTGCTTTAAGAAAAACAGAAATATATACTGAAACAAATGGAAACCAGTAAGACTGAAATATGAGGAAATTGAGACTCAGACTGGAAAAAATTTAACCTTGATTACTCTAATCCTGTGGAAGATATTCAATTTTGGGGGAAAAAAATAGTCTTCATTGATTTGTCCATCAAACAGTTCCACTTGGGTTTGAGACTCTGGAGAGCATCATTGAGGTTGCCTGGGGCCCTGTCAGCAGGAATACTCCTCTAACAATGGTGACCTTGTTGTTTGTAGTAAGAGGATCCTTTCCTTGATGTCTGTTATGGTTTGTGGCTAGATGTTCCCCCAAAGCCTCAAGCAGTCACAGCTGGGGCTTTTTCGGAGGTGGCTGGATCTAGAGTGTGCGATGCTAGAATTGATTCATGGTGCAATGCTAGGTTCAAGGGCACTGGGGTTAAGAGTGTGAGTGCTACCCACCCTAACTAGTCTGGGTAAGCTAAAAGGGGCAGTAAAATGCTGTTAAGGTCCTTTGATTGCTTTTTGCTATTTTCTATTGTTCTCCTCTGTGATGACCCTACACCACATGCCACTCTGGCTTGGAGCCAGTCAACTATGGACTGAAATCTCTATGAACTGTAAGCCAAAAAAACCTTTCCCCTTTCAACTTTGGGTGTTGGGTACTTTGTCTCAGCAATGAGAAAAGTACCTAAGATGAAGTCCCATAAATCAAGAGCATAGGTAAGAAATACGTGCCCAGGTGAATGTGAATTGCTATCTCTGGGACACGGGAGTCCAGGCACGAAGGGTAAACAGGTTCAGAAAGTCATAGCCATGGTTACAGCAGCTTCTGGACAGTAAGGAAAGTACCTTCTTGAGCTGGGATAAATATCACACCCCGAGCCATCAGGGAAAGCATTCAAAAATCACATGAAGACTTCCTCTACATCATTCATAAAATTTACTAAAGATTCTGGTTTATCTAGGTATTTACTGCTGCTTCAGCAAAAAATTTGTTTTAAAAAATCTCTACAGAATTTAATGGAAAGAAGAAACAATTTGACTTCCTTTATGGAAAAATAATGTCCAGGGAATTTCATTTTTTGTCTCAGATACCAAGGAAGTGAAGAGCATAATGTTTTGATGAATCAAATAATTATTAATAATTATTCCTTTTGTGGTACAAAATTTAAATTCTAATTCAAATTTTTCTCATTGTTTTAATATTCACTCATTCAAGTAAAAAATATTTATTGTATAGATTATATAAGCTAGATACTATATGTACAGGTATTGTATGTTGAAAATTGGTGGGAAAACAAGAGAGAGATCCTACAGTAAGGGGCTTAGAAATTTCTGGGAATAGACAAGCAACCTAGCCATGACACACACACACACACACACACACACACACACACACCTCTCTCTCTCTCTCTCTCTCTCTCTCTCTCTCTCTCTGTCATGCACACGCACACATGAACACAACACTTCTACCTATATATCTGCAGAGAGTGATGCATGTTGCAGGGGTTGCTGTCCCCAGACAGGCCATGGAGTGACGGGGTCTGTGACTAAGCCCTAAGGAGCATCAGCAAGCAATGTGGCTGGCAGAGGGATGGAACAGTTTTATCCCGTGACCTTTACCTCTAAGTAATCTAAATGATGGAGAAATGGATGTGTGGATAAGGCACCAAGCAGGCTGCTTCTGTCTGGGATATACCTTATTAACAAACACTGTGTCATATGGGAAAGGACAAAAAGTGTCACTGATGGGCTGAGAAAGTGACTAGGAAAGAGGCAACAGGGAGCAGCTGAACTTGGGATCTTTCTCAGAGACAAGAGGACCACACTTCTCCCACTCGGGCAGACCTGTGTCTACCGCTCATACCCAAGGCCCACTGGTGAGTTCATTATGAGGAACAACTTCAACTATGATCAGAATGAACCACTGAAGAAGACAGGAAAGCATATTTTAGATTTTCTTTCTTTGATGGGATTGAATACACTTAAGAAGATAAAAGCCTATCCTCTTCCCAGGTACCTGAAAACCCCTGCTGCCTAGAGCAATCGTACATGCAAGAGCTCCAGAGAACTAATAAAAATTCAAATGGTGCTAATCACTGCTGCAACTACTCAAGTCATAATTTTGTCCTATGTTACCTTGAATCTTTAAGCATGAACAAGAACTCTTATTATCTCTGCTTAATACACACGGCAGGGAGGCTCTGGAAGGCTGAGTTACTTTGCCCAGGGTCAAACCACCAAGGAAGAGGCTTTGGGAAGTCAGAGCCTGAGTGCTTGTGCAATCTCCCAAGGAAAACCAGAAGAACTCATTCATTCAACTGTGGTCATCAGCCAGGAGAGGTCATCTCACATCAGAACAAATAAATAGCCTTCATAGGCCAATGCACAGGGACCCAATGACCAAAGAATGCGGCAAAAATTCAAATTTGAAAAGGAAACCAGTGATGGACACTGGCTAAGTAATGAAGATGGGTAAACATGGATTACAAACAAAATATCATTTTTATTTAAAAAATTTAGGGCCAGGGGTTTAACTCAGTGGCACAAGTGCCTGCTTGACAAGCTCAAGATTGTGGGTTCAATCCTCGCTATCAAAAAAATAAATAAATTAGGGCTGGGCACGGTGGTGCACGCCTTTAATCCCAGCACTTGGGAGGCTGAGGTAGGTGGAGTGTTGTGAGTTTGAGGCCAGCTTGGGCTACAATGTGAGCGCAAGGCTGGCCTCAGCTACACAGTGCGACCCTGCCCCAAAAAGCTAGGGCTGGGAGTTTGGCTCAGTGGCTTAAGCACCTGTCTGGCAGGTATGAGGCTGTGAGTTTGATCCCTGGTGCTGCAAAAAAAAAAAAAAAAAAAATTAAAGTCAGATTTATGACTTTGAGGATGAGCTATATTTAATAAAAACTAATGCAGATGAGGGCCTGTTATGCGAAGACAGAATGTGAACAGCTCCACAGTACCCTCCCCCACAGTCAGGCACAGAAGGAATGAACTGTAGACTCCTTTTATAGAGACTCTGGAAATGAATCTGAGGTCTGCATAGGTTTTATTGATGGGGGAGGGAAGAACCTTGAAGCTGCCAAGCCCAGAGTGGGAAGGTTGTGTCAGAAGTGGGCTGGTGAAACCGGGCGTGGTGGCACACGCCTGTAATCCCAGCACTCGGGAGGCTGAGGTAGGCGGAGCGTTGTGAGTTCGAGGCCGGCTTGGGCTACAACGTGAGCACAGGGCCGGCCTGAGCTACATAGTGCGACCCTGCCTCAAAAAAAATCAGGGCTGGGAGTTTGACTCAGTGCCTTAAGCGTTTGCCCTGGCAGGCGTGAGGTTGTGAGTTCAATCCCCGGTGCCGCAAAAAAAAAAAAAAAAAAAAGAAGTGGGCTGGTGAGAGGTCACAGCAAAGGGTGCCAAGGGGATGTGAGCAGCCCTGGACATCCCAGTGGTGACTAAAGGACCAAGGGAAAGGGACAGAGTAAGGACCCCACTGACACCCCAAGTGTAAGAATTTCAGGTAAGCCCAAGGTGAGATAATTTCTAACCCCAAGATTTCCCATAAAGATTTGATGCCAAATATGAGGGTACCTGGCACAAGACTGCACACATAACTAATGCCCAAAATGTGCAAGTAGACTGGAAGTAGTAGGGCACACCCGTAAACCCAGCACTTGGGAGGCTGAGGCAGGAAGACTGCCACAAGTTGGAGGCCAACCTGGGCTACATATGGAGACCCTGTCTCAGAGAAACAAACCAAAACAAAAGAAAAAAAACCACAGGTCTAATTAGAAAGTGAGTAACAGCTAGATGTAAATAACACTTTGAAGGGTGAAACACATCAAACTCACACATTGATGCTATTACAACAGTGGTTCTGTTTAGCATAAGAAATCACATCTATTCTAAACAGACTTCTTAAATGAACTTTTACACATGATAAATGAAAAGTATACAGGTGCTCCTTTTTCTTTCTAAAGTCATGACACACTTTCACATAAATGAATATATGATGGAAAATGAATATGCTAACGCATTATAACTGATGTCCACCTCTTTCATCTATATGATTGTTTCATCTGTTAGTGTCATTCTGATGGATTCCCATTAAATCCTTAGTGACAGTAAGTGGTTATGTAATGTAAATACCAACTTTACACGAACGTAGGAGACAGTCAGCGAAGACGTGAGCTCCATCCATCTGTGCAGTTCTCACCAATTCTGATCAGTTTAGGACCAATGAACTGAGTGGTTTTCATGCTATCCATAAAAACAACAATAAGGCCACCATCATGGATGGCTGTAGAGCTTTAGGGTTTACAAAGTTTGAAGCTGTCACATACAATGCCCTCTCATTTCCTAGTGGAAGATAAGGATGAGTTTAAGACTAGAGCCAAATGAGATAAATGGGAGCAAACGATGATGAGTCCCACAGATCCAACACTGCTTTTGAGATGGGGCCCACCATCAACCAAAGTATAATAAAGACCGCTGACCAAGGTGATGATTCAAATGCTGGTCCTCTAACATACCGGAATAACATGAGATTTTAAGTCATGGCAATAAATATACAGAATGTAACCCCTGAGATTAGAAGCACATGGTAGATAAACTAAGGCATAGAGAAACACCAAATTCTAATGTGGATTCATGACATGTTGCATCTGGTGATAGTCAAAGGACCTGAATGCCAGCAAGTTTCAGATTCCACCAGATGCCACAGTGTCCCCAGGCTTTGCCCTTCCCTTAGTGTTATTGGACCAGGCTCTGCAGCTCTGCATATCATGAAGAGAAGGTAGTTAGTGCCCCAGGGAAGTTCCCATCAGGGTCCTTCATCCCATACACACATTTCATTTGTGCTGGAGAAGAATTTCAGGTAAGCTTTGTCTTGGGCCTTGCTCCACCTCCTGGCCATTCCCACAGACTATGTAGAATTCCATCCTTGCTTGTATGAAAAGAGACCCCTAAACTAAAGTACTGGCAGCTCCCAGCCTCAGGGCCATGAAAGATAGAGGGAAGGAAGTAAACGCAGTCTTAGGGGGAGCCATACTTCCTGCTTGTGTTGCCAGACAATCCTAAGAAACAGACCTTATGCCGTTGGCCCTGGAAGTCCCCAGGCTCACACCATGAGCATGCCTGCTTTCGGTTTTACCTCCAGATCTTTGCCCAGAGTTCTCTCTGCTGAATCTCCTCATTTGTTTTCCACTTGGCCAACTACAACCAAACCTCATGCTTCAACTGTGGCATCTCTGCCCTAAGGAAGCCTCCCTGGTCCCCTGCCTGGGTCCTCACTGCTCTACAGTCCCACAGTGCCTGAGCCACTCTCACCCTAGGCTCTGTCATAGAGGATAGAATTGGCTTGTCTTTAAACCTCTTGAAGGCAAGGACAGAGTATTTTCATCACTATGACCCAGCTTCTGGCAGGGACTGAAGGCATACTCAGACTACAATGAGTATTTGCTGGATAATGAGCAGGAAACCAATTAATCTTTATTTTGTGGCCAAAACCAATTTAATTCCCTAGTGACAAGAATTCAATTTGGAGAGCTAAATAGTAGAACTGAAATTTTTTTCTTTCTTTTTTTTTTCTAGTATGAGACCTTCACAAATATTTACTCAGGATCTAAATATGAGGCTGTATGGCAATTTTTATTTTTTTCCAACTCTATACCCATAGACAGTCGATCTTTAAAGAATGCAAATTTTATTTAAAATTAAGAAGTTAAAAAGATTGATTTGAGTCAATGGATTTGGTTAAGTGACTAACAGAGAAACACTATAGACCAGTGATGGCAAACCTTTCAGAGCTTTCAATGATACAAACAGCCTGTTGAGGCATATGTGCCTTACGTTCGCCACCACTGCCATAGATGAAATTAGCTTTCATTTACATCATTTACATTACAGTGCCACTTACAGAAATTTAAATGTGAAATAGAGTGATCTGGGTTATCTTTACAATATTTACTCACTTTTAAGGAGAGGGTCTAACTGGGATGTCTTCAGACATTAAGTAAATGGATTGACTGTACCTTTGAGAATCTGATTTCTCATTTTCCTGCAGTTCTGCCAGGATGGAATCAAGAACACTACACCCTCCCCGACTACTGCAGCATTTCTAGGGAACTTCCCTGAAGGTTCAGCACTCAGGAGGTAGAAGGAGGCCAGGCCTGCAAAAGTCCACTTCAAGAGGGGCATGGGTTTCTCACAGAAAGCCCCCATAGCGAGGACCGGGAGTGGACAGCTGGCCTCACAGACCCCATGAGGACAGTGCATGCAAATGAAGCTGGGCTCTAGGCCCTCAGAGATGCAGGCAGTGTGTCCCAAGGTATGAATGGAGGGGAGGGATGCCCAATGAATGTCCTCAGAGTGGGGACAAATGGCAGTCTCTGGTGGTCAGCAGGAGGCAGACCTAGCACCAGCCCAGCAGTCACCATTCAGCAGCCTGTGACCCCCATGGAAAGCTGCCCTCCAAGTGATACTCTGCCCTTCCCACACACTTCGCCTCCACAGTGGGCTCAGGACCACAGCCCACTGCACCCACAGGCCTCCAGGAGGAGGCGGGTGAGCCTGCACACACAAGACGGAAGTGTCCTGAAAGCTTGGATCTGTGGTTGAACTGAACACTTACTTCAGTTTCCCATGGAAACTCCACTTGACCCAAGAGGGTGGAGGCACCATTCACAGGCACTTTTAAGTACCCCCTACACTCAAAGCAAGAAGTCAGTTAGGCAGAAGGGAAATTAACTTTTTTTTGTACATTTGAGAGATAGATAGATAGATCAACCTACTATATTATCAAACATTCTTTGGAAAAATTTGGCTAAGCAATCCTAAAAACAAACATAAAGCTGTATAATTTTTCAAAAACTAATGTTTCCTAGAAGAAATTGGCATCTTGTCAGGAGAAAAGTAAGCACAAGATTTTAGAAAGTTCACACTAAGGTGACCTTATCATACCTGCAGTCCTCTTTCCTTCCCTGAACCAGAGGAAGCCCACCTTTCTTTTGGGTTTAACCTAAATACCTCTTCTAAGGAGCCTTCCCTTTCCCCTCCTCTCCATTGCCTTGGGTCAACTCAGCAAATCTGCCCTCTTGGGATCTGGGTCTGACCTCCATGGCATCTGTGGCTGTGAATCACAGCTCTGCCTCCCGAGTCTCATTACACCTGACTGGATGAGTGATAAACATCCGTAAGGCATCACCTAGTAAAATAAGAGGAGGCTTCCTCCTTAGACCCTGGGTGTCAACATCCCAAGAAAAAAGTCTCTGTTTGGGTTAAATATTTAAGAATCTTTGCATGTGGAGTATTCAAGGTTACCATGATGTTTTAAAGAACCAGTTATGGTCAAAATCTTTGGGGGAGGGTAACAAACTAACCCAGTGTCTTCCTGTGGGAACAACGCATCCTAGCAACCAAAGATCAATGTGAATGAATTTCTAATGCTTTTGGAAAAGCAAGTGAGATAGAGGTAATTCTGGTAATGTCATCAGAAGGTTACCTGCTATATAAAGTTTCTTTTCACATTCATTTAGTGAGTTGCCATGCAGTGATAGATCCACCACACAGCAAAGCAAATTCAGGGTAAGATAAAGTCAGTCAACCTGGAAACAGTATTTAAGATCCCCCACTTCTAGAGCACCACAAATAGTGATTCCGGAAGGCACATACCCGTGGGATTTCTGAGTGGGTCCTTCGAGCCACCATGAGCAACAGCTGCTGTTGCAGGGCACTGACCGCAGGGTCCCCGGAGGATGGGTCTGGACTCTCGCAAGTGGTAGTGCTGGAGGAGCTGAGGTGCACCTCTCTGAGGACGGACAAAGAGAAATCTGGTTACCTGCAGGTACCAGGAGCACCTACGCAAAATGTACACACTCACACACTCACACACACACACACACACACACACACACAGGCACCAGGAATGTGCCGCACCTCTTCTAAAACAGCAGAGAGCAGGAGACACACCTGGTGGAATGCTTTTCAGAACTGCAATGTTATACTTGGCACATCTGTTTTCCATCATCTGTTCTGTGGTTAGTCTCTGGTACCAGTTTGGTTGAGAGTAATAGTAGAGGTAAGCATTATGGCAACTAGATTTTGCTCAGAGCAGTTACAGAAGTGGTAACTAATGGTGGAGGCTATGAAAAGCCACCACTGAGAGGGAATGGAAGTGTGGGCAGGAATCAAGGCTGAGCTTTCATAGGGACAGAGCTGGGCCCCAGATTGACCTTGGTGATACTGCACCCTGCTGGACTCCCCACTTTTACATCCATCTGAGTTGCTACAGGGAACAGGAAATGAAAATACATATGCCATATTTCCACTTTCCCATTGATAGGAAAAATCTGAGATTCTTCACCTTCTGCAGATTTAAAAGCAACAGCCTGCTATCCCTTTTTCTCCTGCCTGGCCCTCCTTGTGTTCCTGACTCACCGGGGTCATAGCCACAAGGGCCACAGTGGGACAGCTGAGAAATGGAGTCAGCATGCCACGCTCACCACAGAGGATATGTATATACAGAGCCCCATCCGGCAAACTGCATCCTGACACCGAGAATGTCACCAGAACTTGGTTTAAAGCTGCAAGCACCTTTCCATTCTGTAACAGCAGGATTTGGACAAGTGTCTGAGGAAGGCAGAGGCAGGTAGCCTGCAGCATGGGTGCTGACTGCCCTCGTGTGGCAGCCATGCTGCACCACAGTCTGTGTAGCTGGGCCTCCACCCTCAAGGACTGAAATCCTTCTAAAAGCAACCTTTCTTCCCTCCCTGCTTCCCTCCCTCACTGTAAACTATTCAACCTGGGCCTAGCTGGCAGTGTAATCTCCTCCTAATGTGTCCACAAAGCCAGAATAAGGATGAGATGGCAAGGAACATAGGGTAAAAACTGAGAAGCAAGAGGGAACAAGCAGAGGAATTTGGGAGAGCAGAAGCTACTCAAAACCAGAAACTGAGTGCCATCCGTTCCCACTTCTGCATGATCAAAGGCTCTGAGACCCCATCAAAGTCTTTTTCAATTTGAAGTAGCAAATGTACATCTCTCTGCTACCCAAATTAACAGTGACACAACTATATGCATGATCTCAGATATTTGTAATTAAAGCTGAGACCACACTCAGGCATATAATCAGGCATGTCTGACACTGAAAGGTCATGACATTCTGCTCTGCATTCTGCACATCTGAGGAACTTGCTGCATGGCCACGCTCCTGCTCAGTCACTCCAAACAGACTCATCGTTTCTTCTGAATAAAGTAAAACAGTTCAAAGGAAAGGGTAAGTTCTTGCAACTTTCTGCCTTCTTCCATCCTTTGGGAACAAGGCACACACTTAAACACTGTGGCCCATATACTTCTAGGCAGTCTCAATAAGCAAAGGTGCTTCTACTGAGGTAAGGGTCAGGGAAGCTGAAGACGCCAAGAAAAGTGTAAGGACTAGGAACGAAGATTAAGTACAGGGCCTCAATTTACCTTTTGGAGGATGACGTAAAATGGGTCTAGAGATTTAGAACAGATTCCAAAAAGAAACCTACCATGTAAGCCAAATAATATCTGCTTCACTATATGTTACTCTGATTCTAAAGCAAATAAGGTCACAAATAAGTGAATTTAAACAAATGCACAAAAAAGCTCAATAAAAGACCTGCAAATGAATGTGATCTAGGATGACTCTTCCATCCAGTCACACACACACCTATGTTATGTGTTCTTCACTATCAAAGCAAGTGTGAATGCCACATCTTTCCATCAGATCACACTGGGAACAGATGATATGTGTGTCACACACATTTCCATTCAGTTGTTCATGACACTGGAAAAGCTGGATTGCTGAACATACAGTTCATTCAAAAAACAAAGCTCCGTTATATATTACTCTGAATCATTTTTAGACAAAAAGTACAAATATTTGCTGAACAAAGAACAGAACAGAAACTATTAAGCATTCATTGCAAAACCTGCAGAGGAATAATAAAAGTCTACTGTGCAATGAACCTTTTCAACCCATGGTACACTTTAACTTTCCAGGCAGCTCCACCTTCGACTTGCTAGGTAAACGGCCTGCTTTCACTTCAGCTTTCTAGGTAGATCAGCTCATTTCAGTCTCTGAGCTACTGAATTAGTCCTATGTTCTGGGTAATAAAACACTGCAGTGGATTTATCTTCTGGCAGTCTCTCAAAGTCGCAATGCTAACTGCTGCAATTCAAGCCACAGCCCACTCCTTCTGTCTCTGGGGAAACCAGAGCTGTGTTAGATAAAGTTACCAAGGTATCTGCTTTATGCACAGCCATTGCATGGCCAGAAAGCACTGCTTCGTGTCTCTGGCAGCTGGTGAGAGGGGCACTGGTTCCCACGATGACAGTGGGGCTGAGGAGGGAAATGAGCTTCCTCTCCTGGTTTCCTTCAGGAATCCCCAAAGAGATATGGAAGTTGCACTGCTAACAATTCCCTATTCATACTTGGAAGTCAGAGACATAAAACTGTCACATGGCAACAAGGTTTAACAATGACTAGGGGGAACAGCTTTCTTGCCAATAATAAGATTCAGTGGTTTAATGGCCTAGTTGGAGGCAATCCCAGCCACTGAGGTCACTTTACGGGGAAAAAGTTGCTTTTCCAGTACCTTCCATGGCTGAATGGTTAGAAAGAGCCCCAACCAAGCATCCTTTCACGTACAAAGTCAAATTTTATGTATACAACAGTGAGAGGACTCAAAATTTAATGGCATTAAGAGCCAGGGTCATAATATTAAAATGCCTGCTCTAAAATCACCACAGCTGCCAAGATATTGGGCCACAACAGGTGGACAAGGAGAACAAAAAGTACTTTCCCACCTTCCAGATCTTATAAAGCAACTCATAAAAGAACTATGGCAAAGATGTCCTCCTGGCCAAAATCCAGGATCCTTTGTTGACTAAAATCACAGTGAACTCTGGCCACTGTCCTCCACTTCTGTCCAAAGACAGTAACAACAGGTGGCATTCATCACAGGCACTGTCATTAGCATTATGTGTATTACTACATCTAACCTTTAAAGCAATCCAGCAGATGAACTGGGAAGATTTTCCCTCTATTGATGCATTAAGAAACGGATGGTTAAAGTGGTTAAGGCAGTTTCACAATGTCAAACAAAAAATAACCACAAGTGTTGGAATTTGAACACAGATCTGCTTGAGACAATATTCTTGTTTATGAGGACAGAGAGAAGTACTTCATTAACACAATGCAGGACCAGAAGGCCTAATGAGTCTTTAGCTCTGATTTCCATGTACAAGGTTTAAAGCGACCCATCCTGAAAGTTTTTCTCTGTCTGGTTTCCCTCTGTACCCTCCAGTCACTGAAGGTGAGGAAAGTACTTGCCAAGGTCCCACACTCATCACAGTGTCCCTTTCTGCTGAGGGGCCAGATCACTTGCAGCTCAGAGGATGACGGGCAACATCCCCAACCAGGTCCTGTGGCCCCAACTCCTCATCAGCGGTCATGGTTTTCTTGTACTGTCCTCCAATGTTCAGCTGACCTTATTATGACCTACAACTCCAACTGGGCACCCATGTGTGTCACTCCTGATGACTCAAATTGATTTAAGTAAATATTTATTGAACACCTGTGTGGAGAAAGCTAAGAGCTATAAGGACACCCTGGCCATGGTCACTTTTCAGTAGAATAGGACAACTTAGAAGAGATGAGAACCGTACGCAAATTAAAGACATGGAAGGGAGAATATGGTCAGACTCTTCTAGAAGCAACCTGGAGAGATGGGTTTATTTTTACAGTGTAGGCTTAAAAGAGACAAATTGTAATTTGAGCTTTGAAAGATGAGACTACTAAAGTGCAGAAGTGGGTGGAGGCTGCAGTGGGCATCATGCAAGGGCATATACCAATATCAGTATCACATGTGTCAGCAAGAATGGCAGGGTCTCCAACAGGAGGCATGGGGAGGGGTGTGGGAGGAACTCCCCAGTAAGAGTTGATGATAGGCAGTCTGCAGGCCACAGCCAACTACACATGTAGGATCTGTGGTCTGCAGTATTTCAAAAAGTTTAAAATCAGCCTGGTGATGCACACCTGTATTCACAGTACTTTGAAAGGCTGAAGCAGGAGGACTGTAAGTTGGAATCCTGCCTGGGCAATTCAGGGAGATCTTGTCTCAAAATAAAACATAAAAGGGCTCGGTATATAGCTCAGTGTGAAAGCCCTAGAACTAAAAAAAAAATTTTTTTCAATCGACATTAAATAAAAAAAAAAAAACTTTTACATATAAATGCAAATTCCAAGTTCCTAGTGGAAAAAAAAAACCAACCCAAAACCTGGTCATCCCAGGCTTATGCTGGGATTCATACATTGAAGATAAGAAAGCAGCCACCCATAGACATGATAAATGACCTCTCATCACTTCAGTACCCTTTCACACTGGCCCTGTAGGCCTGATTCACATGACCTCATGACAGAGGTCATCAGGAGAGGCAGGAAGGGGTTTCATGTGTCCACCAGCCACTTATGTCAAGTGTTAAGGCCACTAGCCCCATGACATTGAGCGCCTTTTTTTATCAGCCTCAGTTCCCTCTCCTGTAAAATGAAGCCGATAGCCCCAACCTCACTGGATACTCTAAGATCTAGCACAGTGCTTAGCACAGAAGTGCTTAATAAATGGCATTGCTGCTGCCAGAACTGTCACCAGAAATGCCCCCTGGATTGGTACCATGAGTTGCCATGTTCTGCACAGAAGACTCAAGGGACACCTAACCTGAACATTAACTCCAACCTTCCTGTGTGGTAAAACCTAACCTGCTGGTATGGGGGTCATCAGGCTCTGAGGTCATCCCATATCTCCAGTACTAGAGACAATGAAAAGGTGACAACGCTCCCCCCAAACACACACACATATACATTCACACACATATACATTTATACACAGATATGCAGTGTCACACACATACACACATATACACACACATAACATACACACGTAAACACACATATCCATGCACACACTAGCATGTTAATATAGGCATTGAAAATACTTAAATTTAAGCAGGTTATTGTTTTTCTCCTATTTTCCAGCAACTTTTCTTTCATGCAACCAGTTCAAAGATACCCAAGTTAATCCATGGGCCTCAGCCTGCCCTGACTGGTGTCTGGAGTAGATGAAGAAACTGAGGCCACAAGTTTCCCACCAGGCACATGGTTCACAGCTCTGCACAGGCTGAGCCCCTGCTCCTGAGCATGAACTGAGCAGATGGCAGCACCTTCACTGCTCCTCCAGGACCAGGAACAGCCTCAGCACTGTAATTCTGCCAAGGGAAGTGACTGGGTTTGTGCTTCTGCATCACACAGTAAGCCCTGTGCATCTGCCATGTCCCAATGAGCCACCACAGTGCCGAGGCACCCACAGAAAGGTCCCACTGTTATCAATCATAAGGACTAAGTTATTCAAAGACCAGACAGTGTAGAGAGCATTACATTCCCAGATAACATTCCACACATAGAACAGCAAACACAGGTATAGTTTAC
>RJWM01015734.1:0-47116 GCA_004363535.1 Dasyprocta punctata | reverse complement strand
TTCCCTTTTTTCAGATGTAGCCACCTAAACCTTCAAGGCACAGACTGTATTTCTCCAACCAAAAGATCGCCCTGCCATAGACCACAGTGTGGCTCCAGTCCCTCATCTTCCTATGCTTTGAAACGCATCCCTTTTGTCTACCAGGATGAATGCAGGGTCAGCATCTCGCTCGCATTTAAATCTCCTGGTAAATCCCTACTGGTGGTGAAAGTGGTTTTACAGTGGCTGCCCCTTCCCTCTTAGTTCATGGGGTGACATTACATTACCTGGCACTCCTACAGCACAGCCTTGAAGCCCACTGCAGATTCCCAAATCAATGACCCTAGTTACTAACAAGACCTGGCCGTTAGCTCCAAACTGAGTCTCTAGCTGCCTTCTGTGACAGATGTGACCTGCAGTGACGTCAGGCTGTTCCCACCACCACATGTGCCCACCTAGGATAAGTTGTCTTTCCTGAAGACCTCTGAGGCACATGGCCAAATGCAAAGGCAATTCCAGAGCAGAACCTCTGAAACCTAAATGGATCCCGGAAGCTGCAGTGGTGAACGTGTGCAGCTGCAGAAAGGGATGGCACCCAGACACGGACCACAGCTGCACTCCCGGGGCTCCTGCAACATGCAAGCCCGAGCCAGGCCAAGTGGTAGATCCTACTCCTACTCTACAGACGAGGACACTGAGACTCTAAGAAGATCAATGCTGTAAGGAAGCAGAGGAGCTGGGTTCAGATGCAGGCAGCCTAGTGCCACGGAATCTCTGAGCCACATGGCCTGGCTGTGGACCTCATCTGACCACCCGGTACTAACACCATCCTGCTCGAGTCCTGCACTGTGGAAGTTTCCAGCAAGGTCCACACCTGCCTGATCCTTACCCTGAGCAGTACAGGACTCACCCGTCCCTGGGAAGCTCTAAAGCTTGTGCCCTGAACATGAATACTTTTTTCTGTTTTGTTTTATCTTTTTGAGACAGGGTCTCCCTATGCAGTTCAGGCTGGCCTTGAGCTCACTTTGTAGCCCAGGCTGGTCTCTAACTTGCAGAGATCCTCCTGCGATCCTCCTGCCTCAGCCTCTTGAGTGCTGAGAATACAGGTGTGCACCACAATGCCCAGCTCGTGAATGCCTTTGTGACTCTTCTTTTACTCCCTACACAGAACAAGGTGACACTGGGTCATCTCAAAACATCCCTGAGACAACGAACACCACAGCATTCCTATTTACCAATAACACAGACCAAAAGTGACCACGGGGCCCTGTGCAGGCCTCCTTGCACCACCAGCCACCATGCCCCTCAGGTCCACCATGGCCTGTGATGCTGCTGCTGGGCGCTCGAGTGTAAAAAGACCTAGGGCACAGGGCTCCGGGCCAACTATTTACCACTTACCCGCGCTGGGGTCGGTGGGTGTCTCACCCTCCTCAGAGTCCTCCTGCTCCTGCATGGCTGGCCTCTCTCCGCGCTCCATCTGGGACATGAGGTCTGGCTTGGAAATTGCATAGTCTGGACAAAAGGACGGAAAGAAAACATACTATGAGATGAGGTGGCCCTGCACACTGTTAAGGTGTCCCTGAGGGAGCACGACCCAGGCTAACCCAGGAACAACTGGGGTCTGGCAGTGTTAGAAAGGAAATGGTCAAGTGTCCAACCCTTTTTTCAGGGGCCATGGGGTGCATGTGTGCATGTGTGTGTTGTGTGCTATTCCTGGATGTCAATGCCTGTGCAGGGTTTTCATAGCAAAGGCACGTGATATTTGAAACTTGGTATAGTAAAAAAGTAACCCTGATAAAACCCAAAGGCTCAGCGACACAAGCACAAGGTCGTGCGTTCGATCCCTGGTACCAAGAAAAACAAAAAATAAAACAAAACAAAAAAAACCCCAAAGGCCATAAAAATACTATTAAGTTTCCTTACATGAAAAAAGTACAGGAACTGGAAGTGAAGTGGTAGAGTGTGTGCTCAGCATGCACGGGGCCCTGGGTTCCACTCAGCAACCAAAAAGTTCTTTGGAAATAAAAGATGAAGAAACTTGGCAGAACTATTACACACACACGTATTTGTTAGAGGATTAATATGTATCACTGTATCACTATATATAAAAAATCTCTATAATTACTAAAAACTTAAAGATGCACAGATACAAATAGGTAAATCACAGAAAAATACAACCAATAAATGTATAAAAATATGCACAAGTTCACTAAACATCAAAGGAAATAAATATTAAAACACCAAGGCATGATCTTTCATCCATCGAAAAAGACAAATATTTAAAATTGAGACCAGGAGATCAGGTGTGGAGAAATGGTGCCGCTGCAGAAATACTAGCTTGGCCTTCTGGGGGCTCCACAGCAGGAGCCACAAAACTGCCACCGTGCACCCTCTTTACGCCACAACCTGTTTCTCTGTGTGTGTGCTGCTGAGACACTCAGGTAAGTGCACATGCAGAGCTGTTTACAACACTTCGCAACAGTGAGAAAAACAAAATCAACCACTGTGCTTCCACAGCAGAAAGGTCAAAGGCCTTATGTTCGCCCAGACACTGCGCTGCCCTTCCAAGGAGACCACAGCAGGGACAGCTGCCTATGGCCTATCTGCACCAACCCCGTGCTGCGGGTGCAGCAGGCCACACACTGCCCATGTCTGCACTCACACAGAAAAGATGAGGAAGCACAGAAGTGAAAGGTTTCCTGGTGATTTCATCTGGGGGTGGTACTGGTGAGGGCTGGGGGCACTCTTTATTATACTAGTCACACTGCGTTTTCACAATTGTATACATATGTATGTATCAGAAAAAGGGAAGGGGGAAGTTGTCCTACAGAAAGACATCCCATGGAAAGGTATGTGTAAAATGATCAATGCTGGCAAAAGCCAAGTTTCCACCCAAAAGCATGTTTAATATTTAATTTTTTTCAGTATATATCATTAAGAGTTCTCCGTATCAGAAAAAAAAGGGATATTGTTCCAGGCTTTTGTCCCCAAATGTTAATATAATGGCAAGAGTCCGCTGACAGTGGGGTCAGACAGGTCTCAGCAAGATTGTGGCTTCCTGATGGGGACCCGGGGTGGGCCCTTAACCTCCCTGTCACAGACCCCTCCCTGCACAACGCAGAACAGGGCCCATCACTCAGTGAGTTATAGTGCTCACCGGCTAAGCCAATAGAAGCCCGGGTGGCAGAGTTGTGAGGCTGAACGGCATGACTCTTATGTGACGCCTGGTGTGCTCTGGGTACATGGTGAACACTTGGTACACTGATTTTCCTCCATTCTCTTTTCCTTAGTAATAGATGCTAGACAAGCTGATTTTAAGGAAAGAGTTCACATGGATATACCGTGACCAAAAGGCCTGTTTTGGTTTGAAACCTGTGTTTATTCTGACTGTCTGGTCTTCACCATCACTGTTCTGGGGCTCAGACTCCCCAGGTTTCTGAAAGGACCCCATGCCAGCGTGAAGGTGGCCCTGGCAAGAGAAGCCATGTCCTTACCCATGGAAACCAGAGACTCGTAGTTGCCCCTCATCACATTCTTGTAGAGTTCCTTCTGCCACTCAGACAGGTTCCCCCACTCCTGCTCTGAGAAATGGACGGCGACGTCATCAAATGTGACAGGGACCTGAAACCACATAGTAAGGTCAGCTCACCCCTAACGGACAGCAGCAGCTGCCCACTCCAAAGGCTCAATCTCCCCTGCCCAGCTCAAACATCACAGGACTGGATGGAGACAGGCCCCAGCCCAGGCCACTATCCTGCTCACAAGAGTGGGAGGCCCATTTTGCCTGGTCCTTGCCTCTCTCTCAGGATAACTATTCTGTTTGTTTCCAGGTACTGCGGATGGAACCCACTAGGGCCTTCACACTGAGATACATCCTACAACCCTTTTTTTGGAGAGCAGGTCTTGCTAACTCACTAAGTAGCCCAGGCCGGGCTTGTATTGGCACTCTCTCTGCTTCCCAGAGTACTGGGATTATGTGTGTGCACCACTGCTCGTGGCTCTCACAGGATAACTGTCACTGTTGTACAGCATGGTCTGTGGCCTGGCAGCAACAGTGTTGGTAGGGAATGTACTAGAAACTCATACTCTCAGGCCCTACCTGGGACTCACTGAATCAGGCTGCATTTGGTAGTGTGCCTGGCGTCCAAGTGCATGAGAAGGTTAGAGAAGGGCTGGCCTGGACACAGGCTGCTTCTCCGAATGTAAGACTGTGAAAGGCAGTAGCAGCACACAGGAGTAGAGAGGAAACCCATGCACACTCGCGCTCCTTCAGAACCCTCTAGACAATGGATTAAAACCTGACCATCCTCTAGTTTACTAAAGATGTCTCTTGAAATCAGATGTTCTGGCTTTAACGTAACTTATAAGGGAGCTGATAAAAAGGTTGAATGGCTGGACTCTGCCTGGGTCAGCCAGGTTCAGGTCCCCAAGGGGTGGAGGAGACCTACGCAAGCCCCAGAGAGCTCCCTTCTCCCTGTCTTTCTTCTGGTCCGGTTCTATACTTCCTTGCTGTAGGTTATTAACCTAATCTTGGAGCTGCTCCCCAGGCACAGTAAGGTGGCCAAGGAAGGTGTGTGTGCCAAAAAAAAAAAAAAAAACAGTTGAGTGGGGCACTTCTTTTAACATTTGCCCCACATGCTCCCTGTCTACCTGACAGTGAACCACTAATTAATGGTTTATCTGTACAGTCATCCTTAGAACCTGCAGGATCAGACTCCATGATACCTGAGGATACCTAGATGCAAGGATGCACAAGTATTCTTGCCTAGAGCCTGCGCACATCCTCCCGCACACTTTAGATCATCTCAGCTGATGTGTGACACCTACTATACCATACACACTACCAAAAGGGTTACACTGGTTTGCTTAGGGAATAATGTGCACACGTGTTCAGTATGGCAACCTTCATCTGTGGAATACACCTAACACACAGCTGGGTGAACCTGGGGATTTGGAACCTGAGGTTACGGAAGGCTGACCGAGTCAAAGCCTCCGCAGTGCTTTGCCTTATGACCTAGCCACCAGGGTTAGCTCCTCCTGAACACTTTCCTGCGAGGACAGTCCTGCGCCCTGGAACATTTCTGTCCTAGCCTGTGTGTATCCATAGATTTTATCTTTCTAAGTTTTTATTTTTTGCCATCCTGAGGACTGAACCCAGGGCCTCCAACCCTTTTTACATTTTCATCTTTTGTCTTGAGATAGGATCTCACTAAATCACTAAATTGTCCAGACTGGGCTGAACTTGCCATTCCCCTGCCTCAGCCTCCTAGAGTTCTAGGATTACAGGCCTGTGCCACCATGGCTGGCTAACTTTACTTCCTCAACCATAATTTTCTCTTTCTTTCAATTAAACTAAATTCTTAAACCATGTTTCAATTCAAACAGGTTCCTTGAGAAGCTTCTGTTGGGAGGGACATACCTTGGGGACTTCTCCATTGCTGCCTGGGGGTAGCCGCAGGATCCAGAAATTTCTGTTTTTCAGCAGGTTCTCCATGTTCTCCAGCCGCCGCTGCAGCAGCCCATACTCCTGCAGCAGGGTCCCCAGCACAACCCACTTGCTCTCCAAGTGGTTTGCAAACTCCACGGCCGTCTTCTCGCAGTCGGCGATCTTTTTTTCATTTGTCCCTGTCCTGCCCTCCAGTGTCAGTAGCCTCATGGCCTGGGCCTCCAGTTTCCTCTCTACCGCTTGGACGGCAGCCCACACGGCCAAGCGGGTGATCTCCGCTGTGGGGAGCAGCTGCTCCTTCGGGAAGGGGGTGTCCTTCTGGGAAGTGGGGCTCTGCAGCAGAGGGTCCATGTCAGCCTCAGGAACTGTGGGGGAGAGGCTCAGGGGCTCCTTCTCGGGAACTTCTGGGGAGTGCAGCGGGGCTTCCTGCTGGTGGGCGGAGTGGGAGAGGAGGGAGAGGTCCTGGTCAGCAGGGTACCGGGGCTCTTCCTGTGTGGCCTGGGGGCCCTGGAGATGGGTCTCTTGCTCAGAAGCAGCAGGACAGAGGAGTGACGGGCCCTTCGAGGGAACATGCGGCATCTGGCCAGAGGTCTCTTGCTTGGCTGCACTGGTCTGGGGCAGGGGAACCTGCCGGGCACCAGTGGGAGACAAAGCTGGAACTTCTTTGGGGGGAAGGATGCGGGATGAGAACAGAGTGTCTTGGGAGAGTCCAGCCGTGGCCTGGCGCAGGGCTTCTTCTTGGGGAGCACTGGAGAATGACAGAGGCGAGGAACGCTGGGTTTCCATGTCCAGCGGTGGGACCTGTGTCCAAGAACAGAAAGGAAAAGACAGGATTGAAGGCCACTGTATCCAATCAGGAAAATAAATCCCAAAGCAAGCACCCACATGAAACACTCCTGTGGCAAGATGTGCTCCACATGTGGGAATTGCTTTTTGAGACTGGAGCGGATTTAGATGTCGACTATAAAGCTAAGACAAACAATAAATAAAAGACAGCTCCGCCACCCCACTTTCCATGGAGCCTTTGACTTCCCTTTCACAACACGCTTCTCAGTTGTGTGGTTAAGGGTAAGGGGAATGGACGTGAGCCACAGTGGTCAGCTGCTGGCCTTCGCTACATCTACTGCTGCCTGTGCTGCCTTGGCCTGGTCATTAGACCTCACTGTTTTTAAGTTTCATTGGCCATAAACCAAGGATAATACCTGATATATGTGTACCTCAGTAGCTTAACTCAGTGCTGCCTGAAATAAGACTTAAAGACACACACCTGTAGCCCCAGCACTTGGGAGGCTGAGGCAGAAGCACTGCCCTGAGTTACAGGCCAGCCTAAACTGCATAGCAACCCTGTCTCAAGAAAAACCAAACAAAAACCTAATGACAACAAAAAACTTCTGAGCAGAAGTTTTGTGAAGGGCAGGCACGGTGACTGTCCCCCAACTCCCAGCAAGATGGTGGCTTGGGTTCACCATTGGGGCCCTCAGCTCTTAACCGGCTCAACTCCAAGGTGGACTTAACTATCCAACCCCTGCAGCACTGACTAGTGTCTTAGGCGGGCACGGTGCCCCACTGTCCTTCACTCAGTTTGCCCAAGGGTGAGGACACAAGATTAAGCTTCCCTGACTTCTCTAGAAGCTGAGTTGTTGACTTATCCATCAGCTTTTCCAAAGCATCCATATGGCCTGTGTACATCTTGGAAGCCTGGGTAGCCACCCTTACTGCATGGTGGGTTCCTGGGCACACGGTGTTGGCTTCTGTCACTCAAGGACAGAGACACGGAGAAGCAGCAGCAGCCAGCCTCCCACAGGAACCCAGGTCTCTGGGACAGGTGGTCCCCTTCAACAGGCGGGCTGCTTCCTCCCTGTGGCACCCAAGGTGGGGAATGAGGAAGACAGCAAGAAATGAGCAGCTGGGAACTAGGCCAGGCTGGAGATTCGTGTCAGGAGTGGTGGGAACCAGAACCAGCATAAAAACCAGTTTCCTTTTGGGACTTCAAGGATGGTTGTCTCTCTGATTGTCACCATGCCTCATCTTGCTGGGAGAATTTTTGGACCATCAAGGAGTAAAGCTGTATTCTTCTGTGAATGGTCTGTTCTGTATTTACCTAGCCAGACAATCAATACCTTTACTGGAGCTGAAGGTAACTACTCCTGTAAACTTTGTCCATCGCCTTGAAATCTTCCTTTTCAGTGAATCTGCTCAATTACTATATTCTATATACTAGTGATCTGTTTTTTTTTTTTTTTTTTTTTTTGGTACTGAGAATCAAACTCAGGACCTTGCGCTTGCACAAGTAATCTTTATAGTACTTAAAATTTTCACTTTTATTTAAAAATCAGGATATCCCTGGTGTCCAGCCTAACACATAGTATGTGCTCAATAAATATCTGCTGGCCAGGTGTGGTGGCTTATGCCTGTAGTCCCAGCATTTGGGAGGCCGAGGCAGGAGGATTGCTGCAAGTTTGAGGCCAGCCTGGGTGAGTTCAAGGCCAGCCTGAACTGCATAGCGAAATCCTGTCTCAAAAAGGAAAAAGAAAAAAAAAAGTATCTTGTAAAAGAATCAAGAGTAAATTGCTACATTACCAAAAATAATTGGGATAAGTAATGAAGTTCCTTTAGTGACTTATCAAAGATTTACCTATCTTCGCTAGCTTTCCTTCTTTTGTTTATTCATTTATCCACATGTAGAAGGCTTAACTGAAACCTTATCACAATTTGAAGCTAAGGATTGAAGCTTCAAGACCCTGTCCAGCAAAAGATGTCTGAGAAAGTAGGATCCAATAGCTTTGTGATGTGAGAGCCAATTAGCCTGGAGTGCTTACCGTTTATTTAAGATTTACATGCCACAAGCTATGTTAAACACTTTAAAGGATTATCTCATTTAATCTTCATAAAGCCCTAAGAAATACGTACTACTAGATTACTATCCATACATAGCACCAGAAGATTCCACAATAGGAGGGGCTAACTAACCTGCCACGGGTAACATTGCAGACCCTAGGCTGCCTCTGGCCTTCAAGCCACTGGGAGGTCTAAGGCCTCAATCAGAGGCTTCCCGGTTCAACCCCGATGGGCAGGTTTGCTGTGGGTGGGGAAGGAGGTGTGGAAGGCCCTCCCCTTAAAAATACTGCCACTTAACATGGGGTCAGGGACTCTAGATAATCTAAGGATTGTTCTGGGTGCTCCTTCTCAAAACCCGCTAAGAGCACAAACAGAAAATTCTGCCAACATTAAGAACTTTGCAGGCCCTTGAATCTGAAGGTTCACCAACAACTATGACCTCCCTCAACCTTTCCCTAGGAGCAGGGGAAGCCATGACTGGTGGGTCCTTCATGGGGGATGGGAATGGCAAAGCACCCACAGGAGGGTCCTATCTTTGGATGGGGATTACAGTATTGGCCTACAACTTAGAAAGAGGGGGGAAAACCCCCCAAACCTTCCTAATACAGGGTCAACTGAACAAAGAAAAAACCCCCAAAACTCTCTTCTAGTGAATAAGGCCAGTAGAGCAAGTCATCTTAACCCACCAGTCAATCAGAGCTCACTGGAAAATACTATTTCTTTGCTCTCTATTATTAGACTGTCTCCATTTTGGATGTGGAGGCCTGGGAAGGGATGAGGGGGGGTCACAAGTAAAAGCCTCATGATGCAATTTCAGCAGTCCCAGTCAACCTGTGGCTTCATCTTACCCTAAGCAGAAAGTAACAGCCAAGGAGAGGGACAATGTTTTTAAAACGAGTAAGCTCAAATCCTCAAACTACTGACTTCTTCTCAGTCATATTCCACATGACTTGCCCTCCCTCCTGCACGTATAGTAAGTGGTTGGGTCTCCAGTATTTGAGCCACATCAGCAGAAACCTGCAGAGCCATGTATACACAGTTATCTGCCTTATTACGAAGGCCATGTCATCTTCCCGCCCGGCCTAGGAGGCGCGCTCCCCCTCAATTACAGACCATTACCATACTCTGGAGACCTAAGCCCATATGTAGGCATATAAAAATCTTCCTTTTTTTTTTTAACTTTCCAATAGTTTTATTATGATTATTTTAAGAGCTGGGGAGTTTCACAGAAAACCATATATTCCTCTCCCTTTTAGCACACAGTAAGAAACTGAGGCTCAAGGCACGGACCCCCAAGCAGTCAACTTCTCAACCAACGGAAGCCAGAGCAGCCCCAACGCGGGTTTGGGGATTTTAAAGAACAGCCTCCCTAAAAGAAGCGCCAATCCTCCCGCACCCCTGGAGCCGGCTCCCCAGACCTCAGGCGTCAGGTCACCCAAAGTTTGCCAGAGGGCCTCCGGACACAGAGGCCGAGGCCAAAGTCCGGGACCTGAGGGTCCTGGTCCCCACTGCTTCGGCTGGGCGCCACCCGGTCTCCCCCGCTCTTCCCCGACGGGTCGTGGCCACCGCAGGGCCGCCTCTGGCCGCCCCCTGCCCGTCCAGGCCGCCGCCAGCCAGTCAGGCCTCTCCGGGCCGCGGACGCCGTGTGCGGAGGGCTCGCTGCGTGACCTTGGGGCGGGCTGGGCAGGTCGCCGCCCGTGCTCGGTGCCTCAGTGTCCCCGCTCCGCGAAATGGGAACGCCGCGTCAGCGCTACGCCCGGGCCCGGGGCTAGGCTCGGGGGGGCCAAGCGCTGCGGAAAAACGAGCCAGCCGCGGCCACCCCGACGGACGCGCCGCCGGCCCCGGGGAACGAGCGCGCCGCTGGGCCCCACCTCGGGGCCGCGTGCGTCCGGCCCATCGCGCCCCCTCCTCCCGCCCGCCGGGACCCCGCGGGGCGCCCCTCCCCCGCCCCCGCCGCGACGCCCCCGTCCCTTACCGAGACCCCAGGCCGGGCCGCCGAACCCGCGCCGCGCAGGCCGTCCCCGGAGCCCCGAGGCCGCGCGTCCGTGCGCGCGCGGGCCGCCCTCACCGGCGCCGCGGTCGCCTCGGCCATGGCTGTGCGCTGTCCGCCGGGGCCCGCGAGCCTCCGCCGCGCCGCGCCGCGCAGGCCCGGCCCCCGCCGCCGCGGGGCTCGGCGTCCCCCTTCCCAGCGGGCTCGCGCGGCCGTCGGGCCCCGGCCTGCGGGCTGCGGGCTGCGGGCGAGCGGGGAGCGCGGGGAGTGCGGAGCCCAGTGGCGGCGGCAGCGACGTCGGAGCGGGGCGCGCGCTGCGCCCCGGCCGCGAGCTGGGCCCCGGCCCTCAGCAGCCGCCCCCGGCCCGCGCGCCGCCCCGCTGCGGCGACCTCGGCTGCGGCCCCCGGCCCGGCTTCGAGCTGCGCGGCCGTCCCGGCGCGTCTCTAGCAAGGCTGCCGCACCGCAGCTGCCATGTTGATCCAAACTGCATCCTGGGAGGCATGTCGCGCTCAGGCCGTTTAAAGAGAGACGCGCCGGGCTCGTCGGAGGCGGCCGGAACCCAGACAGCACCATCTACAGCCGGTAGGAGCGAACAGTGGCGAGCGAGCAGCCAGGCGGCGACGGACACGCCCTGAGCCCGCGGCCCGTCGTGCAGCCCGCCCGAGCCGCCGGCCTCCCTCCGGGGCCCCCGGCCTCTCTCTCACCTGGGTCCTCGCGGCCCGGCGCCCTCGGGCCAGGCCGGAACGGGCGCGCGGAGTGCGGGGCGCGCGGGGGCCGACGCGCTGCGGGCGGGCTGGAGGCGGGTCGATCGGCTCCGACAGCGTCCTCCCGCCGGCCGCCTGTGCTCCCCAAGCCAGAACCCGGGGTCTCTGGCTTTCAAAACCTGCGCTCACAAAGGGATCTAAGAAAGCCGTCACACCAGAGAAAGCCCGGAGTTCATGTGACCGGCGCGGTGCAGTCCGGGTTCCAGGGACGCGGGCTGTGTGGTTCCAAGGGTAGCGGGGGGGGGGCGGGGAGGGGGTGCTTTTGTGAAATTCTGAGTGTTGTTTTCGACATGAAAGGATAGAATTCCTGGAATCGTTCAGGGTTAGGGCTGGAAAGGGCCAGACGGGTCATTTTGGAGGAAACTGAGGCTAAGCTGGGGAGGCACGAATTGTTTACCCCGAGTTTCAGATCTGGTGCCTTTATGGATGCTCTCTCTAACCATGAGAGACCCCCCAAAAAGAACGTAGAGCTTTTGCGGGTGGTGACTCCCTTTCCTGGACAGGTGCGCTTAAACACAGGTTTATTGAATGCGACGTGGGACAAGAAGTAGTAATGAAATGAAAATAGGGAAAAGGGGGAAGGATAATAAGCGGGTGTCCTGGTTACTATGGATGAAACCCAACTGGAACCAGCTCATGGGAAGAAACAGCAGAATATATTTGTTCACAGAGGCCTGGAGTGGACTTGCCTTGGAAGACAACGGGGACAGGAGTCTATATGTACAGTGACAACTCTTTAAAAATGGAAAATTATGGATGGAGATGAGGCCACGTCCCCCATTTCCTGTCACCTCCCTTACCCACCACCATATGTACTTCCTACCATGTGTACTTACACAAGTCATGTATGCTACTATATTTCATATTTTTAAAATGTATGTGAATGAAACTGTTCAATCTAGAGCCATGTGGCAACTTGCTTTTTTTTTGTGGATCATTGTCTTTTTGAAATGCAGTCATATTTCAATAACCCTATCTGGTTCATTCATCTTACCCACCATCTAGCATAGATACTTCAACTTCAGGTTAATCACCATCTAGCATAGATACTTAAACTTCAGGTTACTGGCCATTTCTCTAACAGTAATGAAAATAGACCTGCCTCCAGAAACAACAGTGTACCTGACCTACTCTGCACTGTTGAAGAAGGCCTTCAGGTGAGAGGAAGAGACAGGGATTACCAGGGGAACACTTCCAACTTTCCAGCCTCCGCAAATTCTCACCTAGGAGATGGAGCCCACTTCCACTCTCACCAACAATGCATGGCTTCCTGTTTTCCTTTCCTGACCAATATTTACCCCTGAGGGATTTGCTCCTACCATGAGTGGTAAATGGTCACTTGTCACTTAATTTGTGTTTCTATTTCCCTGATTAAGAAAGTTGAGCATCTTTTCATATTTACTATGGTAACGTTAGATTTCTTCCTCTGGGAATTTACCCTGCATATCCTTTGCCTGTGTTTCTGTTATTAGGCCTTTTTCTTACTGGTTTATAGGGATGATATAAAAAAATATAATCTGGATGTTAATTCTGTCATCAGACGTGACTGATATGATTGCATTTATTTGTTTTTTGAAAAATATGTTTTTATTTTTAACAAACACTTAACATTGGTACATATTTATGGGCTACCATGTGACATACCAGTCCATGTATAAGATACGTAAGGATCAGATCAGGGCTACTGGCATATTGATTGCTTTGGATCTTTGTTTCTTTGTGTCGGGAACATTCAGAATCCCTAGTACTAGCTCTTTTGAAATAGTCAATTAACCGTTGTCAACCATGTTTATCCTGCTGTGCTATAGAATATGAGAAGTTATTCCAAGATATGGTTACACTTATGAAGTGGTTTGGATCTGCGTGTCCTCTCAAGGCCTCGTGGCACTGAGGTGGGGCTTGTGGCAGGTGATTGAATTAAGGGGGGCAACAGCTGACTTGGTGCTAGGAGGTGGGGCCTGTGAGAGGAGGGTCACTGGGGAGTGTGACCTGAAAGGATGAATCTCCTTCTTCCTACATCCTCTGTGCTTCCTGGCCGCCAAGACTTGAGCAGTTTCCTCACCCAGATCCTTTCACAATGCTTCCTGTCTTGGAGCTGGCCCTCTAGGGGCTTAAAATGTGAACCAGAATAAACCTTACCGTCTTAACTGATTATTTTCTATGTGTTCCAAGTGGTCTATTGATAATTTTTTTCCTCCCTTTTTTGGGCTAGCTTGTGGCCTATCAGTAAAGTATTTTTATATTGGTATTCTTTTTTTTTTTTTTTTTTTTTTTTTGCGGCACCAGGGATTGAACTCACAACCTCGCGCCTGCCAGGGCAGGCACTTAAGGCACTGAGCCTAACTCCCGGCCCTGGATTTTTTGAGGCAGGGTCGCACTATGTAGCTCAGGCCGGCCTTGCGCTTGCGTTGTAGCCCAAGCCGACCTCGAACTCACAACGCTCCGCCTACCTCAGCCTCCCGAGTGCTGGGATTAAAGGCGTGCGCCACCACGCCCGGCCTATATTGGTATTCTTTATAATAATATTTTGTTTTTCACTATTCACTTATTATTTACAACTCATTTTAAATGGTTACCCTAAGTTTTACAATGTGTATCTGTAACAGCTTACTTCACATCAGCTATACCACTTTATGTCTGGCACAATCAGCTAACAGAGAGTTCTTCTACCATCTTTTGTGCTATTGTAAACATGCATTTTGTGTTCATACGGTTGTCCCTTGCTATCTGTGGTTCCAGGACTCCTGGAGGATACCAAAATCTGCAGAAACTCAAGTCACTTATGTAAAATGGCATAGTATTTGAATATAACCTGTGCAGTCCTCCCGTATTACGGGATAAATCATTGCTAGATTATATGTAACCCCTGAAACAATGTGAATGTAATGTGAGTTACTTGAGGGTATTGTTTAGGGAATATTACCAAGAAAAAAATGTTTATCCAACTTCAGTGCAGATACTTTTCCCCAGTATTTTTGATCTGAAAGTTGAATCTGTAGATGCAGAATCCATGGATATGGAAGGCCAACTGCAGTCCCTCACTTATCTATGGTGTTGGTTACCCATGGTGAATGCTAGTTGGAAATATGAAATAGAAATTTTCAGAAATAAACAATTCATGAGGTCAATTGTTGTTGTGGCTTATCTTTTTTTTTTTTCTTCTGTCAGTTTGAGACAGGGTCTCACTATGCAGTTTGGGTTGACCTTGAACTCATTTTATAGCCCAGGCTGGCTTTGAACTTGCAGGGATCCTCCTGCCTCAGCCTCCAGAGTGCTGGGGTTACAGGCATGACCCACCACACCTGGCTGTGGCTTGTGTCTTGATGTCCCCCACAAAGCCTCATGTGGTCATAGGTGGGGCCTTTTCAGAGGTGGCTCAGTCTAATGTGTGACACTGGGATTGATTCATGGTGCAATGCTAGCTAGGATCAGGGGCACTAGGAATAAAGGCATGAGTGCTGCCTGCCCCTAAGTAGCCTGGATAAGGTATAAGGGATAGAAAGAGTCATGGTCATCCCTTGCTTGCTTTGCTACCTTCTGCCCACCATGAGCTGTTTCTTCTGTGCAATTCCTGTCTGCCATGCCACCCTGCCTTGGAGCCAAACAATTACAGACAGAAACCTCTACAACCTGAGCTAAATAAACTTTTGCTCCTTTAATTTTGGGTGTTAGGTATTTTGTCTCAGCCACAGAAAAATAACTAAGACAGTTGTGCACCATTCTGAGCAGTGTGAAGAAATCTTCCCACTCAGCTTGTGAATCATGTCTTTTTCCAGGGTATCCTCACTGTACATGCTGCCAGCCCTTTCAGTGCTTAGTAGCCCCCTTCACCCTCAGATCATCTGCAGTGAAGGTGCAGTGCTTGTGTTCATGGAACCCTTATCTTAACAACCTAAAGCACACAAGTAGTGATGCTGGCAATGTTATTACATTATATTATAATAATTGCTCTATTTTATTAGTTATTATTGTTAATCTCTTACTATGCCTAATTGATGAATTAAGCCGTATTAAAGATACGTATGTATTAAACTGGGAGTGGTGACCCACACCTGTAATCCCCATACTGCAAAGGCAGAGGAAGGAGGATCATCATGAGTTTGAGGCCAACCCAGGCTACATAGTGAATTTAAGGAATTCACTGGAATATATAGCAAGACCCTCAAAAAAAAACCAAAACCCCCACAAAACATGTATGTATTACATATAGGAGAAAACATAGTATATATCATTGCCCCCATATCCATAAATTCTACTCTCACAGATTCAACTAACCTCAGATCAAAAGTATTTTTTAAGATTGCATTTGTCAGTGCATTTATTTGAGCCCCTGCAGTCTGCTCTTGAGTGTGACCTATATCTACCTCTAATTAATCCTTCCCATGTCTTTTAAAAATGAATAAATAAAATTGCATTTGTTCTGAACACATACACAATTCTTTTTTTGTCATTCCTTAAATAACATCATATAGCAACTATTTACATAGCATGTATGTTGCAGTAAGCATTTTAGGTAATGTAGACGTAATTTAAATATACAGAAGAGTGTGTAGATTCTAGAGAAGTATTGCACTGTTTATGTAAGGGGCTTGGGCAGCCTTGGATTTGGTATCTCTGGGGAGCCTGGGACCAATGCCCTGCAGATCTCCAGGGATAACTGTCAGGATCCCTACAGTCTGAGGTTTCAGGCACCTATTGGGACACATCCCCTATGATGAAGGGGAACACTGTATGTTATAACCAGCACAGTACCTTGTGGTGCTGCACATGGCAAATACCTTCTGCCAGTCTCTCTCTGCCTCAATATTTTTAATGGTAAGTATTGCTCAAATTTTTTTTTTTTTAATCGGGGATCAAACTCACAACCTCACGCCTGCCAGTCAGGCGCTTAGGCCACTGAACTAAATCCCTGGCCCTGTTTTTTGAGACAAGGTCTCATTATGCAGTTCAGGCTGGCCTTGAACTCACTTTGTAGCCCAGGCTGGTCTCAGACTCACAATGATCCTCCTGCCTCAGCCTCCCGAGTGCTGGGATTAAAGACGTGCGCCACCACGCCAGGCTGCTTCAAAACATTTTTTAAAAAATTATTAAAGTATTATGTCTAGATTAGTGTAGTGTACCTATTCCACATTCAGTTTGCCTAGCATTGGCAAATACAGCTCTGTAATCTACATCCCCTCATTAAGATATAAAACATATTACTGTCTCTTATAAGCTATAAACCCTGATATGCCCATGACAACCTGAGGTGAAGTTTGCCTAGCATGTGGGGGGCCCTGAACTCCATCCCCAGCACCGTCAAAAACTTTCCAGATGCATTCACGAGTCTGTGTCCTGCCACTGCCAATTTTCCCTGTCTTTTTCATTTTGTAAGACGTATTTAAAATGATTTCTTTCTTTTCTTTCTTTCTTTCTTTCTTTTTTTTCCTTGTGGTTCTGGGGATTGAACCTAGAATCCACAAATTGAATCCATCAAGCTATTATCCCCAGCCCTTTTCAAATTTTTTTGTTTTATTTTTTGTTTTGAGAGAGGATCTCGCTAAGGCTGAGCACAAACTTAAGATCCTCTTCCCTCAGAGCATTCTAAGTAGCTGGCATTACAGGTGTGTACCACCATGTTTTGTCTTAACATGAATATACTTCTACACTTGTGTATACCCTTGGCATATTTTTCCTTTCAACTGTGTATTTTCACATTAATATTAAATAAATATTCTATAATTAGCTGAAATTTTTTGTTATGAGCTATCATAGTAGGGACTGCTCCAAAAAACAGTATTGTTTTGTATTTCTTACAATAAATGGTTACTTTTAAAACATTTTGTATATTATTTTATTATTTCTGATTTTATCCCAGTCTGATTTTATTTTAATTAATTAATTTATTTTTGGTGTTTTTGAGATAAGGTCTTGCCATGTAGTTTGGACTGGCTGTGAACTTGCTACATATAGCCTGGGCTTGCCTCCAACTTATGGAAATCCTCCTGCCTCAGCCTCTAGAGCCTCATTTTGATTTTATGGAGCAGTCTGAATAAAAAAAAACTTACTGGAATCTGTTGTGAATTCCTTTGCAGCCAGTTTTTATAAAACCTTAAAAATGACATACAATCTCTTAATTGTTTGTATAAAACTACCTAAATGTACCATTCTAATTTTCTGTATCTTCACTAATAATAGTGTGTTTGTTTTCTGCATTACTGAGAGATGTATGAGGGAATGTCCCATTTTCTATTCTTCCAAATTTAGTCAGTTTTTGCTTTATGTATTTTTGAAGCCACGTTGTTAGGTACATTGAACTTCATTTTTTTCCCAGGCTAGAGGGACAGTTTTCATCCTAGCAGTGCTGTTCTCAGGAAAGCCTGTTTTGTTCGGTGCTGTTGATGAACACTTTCTTTGGTTGAAGGTTTGTCGGTATATTTCTTCCCCTCAATTACCAACTTTGAATTATTCCACACCATCAATTCTTAGGTCTGTCTTGTAAACAGCATGCCCCGGAATGTCAAGCACCATTTTGCCCTTATCTAGGAATTGAGGCTGAGGACAAAAGATGAAAGGTGCCACCCACTTCAGCTTCATGTGATCAAGAGGTGCCACCTCCAAACAGGCCAGTGCTGAGTACCCCCCAACACACAGAGGCAGACTTTGTCTCGTTTTGTGGAGCCAGGAGATGGCCCTGGTTCTTTTCAGCATGTCTGTTTCACAACAGGGGAGAATCAGAGAGCTCTTAACATCTGTTCCTTGGAGGGCATGGGCACACAGGGACGTTTTTTTTTTTGTGTGTGTGTGTGTGTGGCACTGGGGATCAAACTTACAACCTCACGCCTGCCAGACAGGCGCTTAAGCCACTGAGCCAAACTCCTGGCCCTAGTTTTTTGAGGCAGGGTCGCACTATGTAGCTCAGGCCAGCCTTGCGCTCGCGTTGTAGCCCAAGCCGGCCTCGAACTCACAACGCTCCTCCTACCTCAGCCTCCCGAGTGCTGGGATTAAAAGCATGTGCCACCACACCTGGCTTTTATGGGGACAGTTTTGGGGGTGGAGGTTTCTGAAGGAGCAACCCCTCCAAATGGAGAAGGTGGAGCTGCTGCTGCCCCATTTCAGGTGTTCTTCATCCCTGGTGATTTAGTAGAGACCTGACTAGCTTCCCCACCTTCCTACAAAGGGCACAGAGGTCAGCGAGGTGGGGGAACTCTGAGGCTGCCCAGCTGGCCACATGCCAAATGCCTATCCCAGAAAGAGCTAGGGGCAAGGATTGCCAGCTCCCCCTGGGAGTGATTCTCAGCATTACAGAGGGTCAGGGTGACACACAGATAGCATGGTGACAACAGGTACTGGCAGCCATAGGAGGAGCTGAGCTCCACAAAGTTCCCAAGTCAGCAAACAGGAGTGCGTCCTCTAGCTCCTGTGCAACCTCTCAAGCAAAAAGGAAGGATTTGCAAGGGGCTTTGCCAGTCTGGTTGGTAGAAGCAAGGGATGATGAAGGACAAAAGGGACAGGAGGACCAAGAAGAAGGATTTAAAGAGCAGCACCCACTCAGATCTTAGCTGAACTTGAATGGGGGACGCAACTGTGAATGTTGCATTGCACTGAAGTTCAAATATAGTTTGGCAGGGCATAGTGATGCATGCCTGTAATCCCAGCACTCAGGATGCTGAGGCAGGAGGGGTGCCATGAGTTTGAGGTCAGCCTGGGATACACAGAACCTGTCTCAAAAAACAAAAACAAAAAACAACCCCCCACCCCAAACTGTATGTATATAGTTTGTACTGAGACTGGAATAAGACTTTCTGATAATAGAAAGAGATGAGAATTATTGGAGTTTCAATAAGACATCATTATGCTACCAAACAGCACAATTACAGGTGGTCACTGGAGAAAGGAGAACGATTTCATGTTTATGCCCCAATGAATTCAGCCCACAAAGATGGACTTCTGGTTTCTAATCTGTTATTTTTGTAGGTTTGACTTACAAAGTCCAAGTGAACTTGGTATCTCAGTCCTCTCCTTGAGATCATAAAGACCACAGAATGCTGCCATTTAAAACACACTCCCTTTTTCTTACATGTTATTATCTAGTATTTTAGTTTAGTTACCCTCAAATTTGTCTTTATGATTGTTTTATAAAATCAATACATGTTAAGATTTACCTGTTTACTAATTTATTTTTTTCATTGTCTCATTAGATCCATCTTTTTACTAGGTTTAAGTTTCTTCTTCCCAAAAGATAATCCTCAGTAGTTTTTTTCAGTGAGGATCTATGAATAGTGTATTCTGTTTACATTTTCTGAAAATGTCTCTGATTTTGTTTGTTGTGTGATAGTTGATCAGGGTATAAAATCCAAGATGTCTGTCATTTCCCTTACGACTTTGTAGGTGCTCGTTCATTGTCATCTGACTCTGTTTTCATCATAACAGAGTCAGCTGTCAACCTAATAGTTTTTCTGTTTTGGCCATTCATCTTTTCCTCTAGCTGCTTTTAGGATTACCTCTTTGTTTGGTAGTCTGTTTATTTACTTTACTCAAGAATTGTGCCTCTTGAATTTGAGGATTTATGTCTTTCATTGATTCTTAAAAACTGTGAGTCATTTTCTTAAAAAAAATACAGTGGCACCTTGGTTCACAAACTTAATTTGTTCCGTGATTTTGGGGAAGATAGCCACAGTCATATTTGTTACCAGATGTGGTGTTCACAAACAGAAGCAAAATTTTGTCAAATGCTTCTGTCTGGGAACTAAATTGCTCATGAACAAAAGTGTCTATGAACTGAGGTATTGCTATATTTCATTTCTCCTAATTTCCTCATAACTTTCTAGAGGAGATCATCTGATTAGATAGATGTATGGTAAGTGTTCTTAGTCTGTGTCCTTAGCATGTCATGTTTCCATCTGTTATGTTCTTCCTCTGTCCTTCATTTTGGGTACTTTCCTGGTGTAGCTTTGGTTTAACTATGGCTGACCCTCCATATTTGTGTATTTGGGTTTAAAAAATGTCACTTGTGCTGAACATGCGAAGACTTTTTTCTTGTCATTATTCCTTTTTTTTTAGTACCAGGGATCGAACTCACAACCTTATACTTGCCAGGCAGGTGCTTATGCAACTGAGCTAAATACCCAGCCCTCATTATTCCTTAAATAATACTGTGTAAGAACTATTTCTATAGCATTTGCATTGTATTAGGTAAGTAATTTAGAAATGATAAAATACACAGGAGGAGGTACCTGAGTTTTGTACAGTATTATGCCATTTAATCTGAGGCTCTTGGTGCTCATGTGAGAGCTGGACTGTGGAACAAATCCCTGACGAATACTAATAGACAACTTTTAATTGTTTCTGGCTGTATCTGGTTCTATTGTTCAGCCATTCCATTAATTAATTAGAACACTTAGGTTTAAAAATTTTTTTCAATGACTCTACTTTTATTTTAAAAATTCTGTTGGTTTCTTTTTCAAATGTTACTTTAATTTTTTATAATATCTTGATTTTTCCCAAGTTTGGATTTCTATTGACTCTGCTTTTTATATTCTCTTTGGGAATATCTTTGCATGAATTTAAATTTTTGTATTCTTATCCCTCTGTTGTGTTCTCATTAAGTTGATTGTTTCATTGTGGTTTCACCATGTGTAATTGTGTTTATGGTGAGCAGGGATTGTGGTCTGCATTGTGGGATGGCTCCTCCTGCTTTTAAGTTTGCTTCAGCCCGAAACCTCAAGTGCTATCGTTGGTCTTGGTCAAATTTTTATGTTAATTTATCAGCTCTGTGGATAATATAAACTTGAATGCCAAACCTGCAGGAGCTATGAGCTGCAGTTCTGAATTCTCAAGGAATTCTCCTCTTTCCAGAGCCATCACCCAGTGCCCAGCCTGAGATGGACAAGATCTTGTCATTTGGCAGCAGTGCAATAAGGTCAGTAGATCTCAGTTCAGATCATGCCATTGGGCTGCAGGAGTACAAGTGACCCCAGTTCTGGCTGTGAACCCCTTTAGGAAATACCTCGTTTTTCCATGTTCTTCTTGGGTAGTGCCAAGTACTAAGAAGCAGGGCCCAGCACCCAAATCATTGTATAGCTATAAAGGAATAAAGGTCTGTTTATAATTTGTAGGTATATTACCTAATTTTTATTTTTTGTTATTTTTTTGAGACAGGGTCTCATTATGTAGGTTAGGCTGACTTTGAAATCACTAGTCCAGACTGGTTTCAAACTTAGTGATCCTCCTGTCTCAGCCTAACAATTGCTGGTATTACAGGCATGTACCACTGTGCCTGTCTATTGCCGAATTTTTCTCTTCTCTCTCTCTCTCTTTCTTTCTTTTCTTTTCTTTTTTTTTTTTTTCTTTTTTTGAGGCAGGGTATTGCTGTGTAGCCTAGACTGGCCTTGAACTCTCAGCAATCCTTCTGCCACAGTTTCTCAAGTTCTAGGATTATAAGCATGTGCCCACCACACCTGGCAGACCTCCTTCCTTTCTCTCTCTCTCTCTCTCCTTTCCTTCCTTCTCTCTTTTTCTTTCTTCCTTTCTTTCCTCTCCCTCTCTCTTTCTTTCTTTCTCTTTCTTTCGTCTTTTTGAGACAGGGTCTCACTATGCAGTTCAGGCTAGCCTTGAGCTCACTTTGTACCCAGGCTGGTCTTGAACTCCCAGTGATCCTCCTGCCTCAGTCTCCCAAGTGCTGAGATTACAGGTGTGCGCCACCACACCCGGCTCTTTTTCTTCTTTTTTTGTTTGTTTTTGACTGGATCTCACTTGAGCTCACAGTGATCCTCCTGCCTCAGCCTCCTGAGTGCTGGGATTACAAGTATGTGCCACCCTGTCTGGCATGCCTCATCTTTAAACAGACAACTTTTACACACACGCACACACACATGCACACACACTCATGGAGAGGGTCTAAGAAGGTGGCAGAATCTGAGCAGGGGTCTGTGGGAAAAGCAGGGAATGTGGGGTGATACTTTGAATCAAGACCCAAGGGGGAAGTAGTTGCCAGACGGGGTGCACTGTCTGCAGAGGGAACAGCACGGTGCTCAGGGAAAGGGAGCTGCTTAAGGAGTGAGAAAACAGAAGCCCTGCATGAGGGGTTGCATGTGCCGTGCTGAAGTTTGGGTTTTCACCCATTATGACGAGCATCCTTGGAGGAGCAGGAGGGAGCAGATACCTGAGTCAGCAAGGCCACCGTGAGGCCCACGGATCTCAGCAAACCTCCTGGGCTGTGGAAGGATGACAGCTAAAGCACAGAAAAAAGGCATCAGTTACAAGCAGTCAGGACATTCTTCAGAGCTCTGGAGCTGCTGAAATGGCTCGAGCACAGCCTGACCCGTCTTATCTCCAACCCTTGTGTGAATGTGACCGCAGTGGTGCTGCCACCTGACCACAGGAAGAGGGAAAAGGGAGAGGGCCATCTTCAGAAGTGTCAGGAATAAGAGAACAACACTAAAAGGATGAAGGTGGCGGGGGAGGTGATAGGAGGTGGGCAGCTGGTGAGCACCTTTTGATGGGTGACAGAGGGTGGCCGAGATGAAGGAGCAGCTAGGAGTACCAGCCTCAAATGTTCTCATTTTGGCACCAGTTATTTCGGTGTCACACATATATCCATGTTTCAGGAAGTATTTGGCCTGGCCTTGGAGCAGTGACAGAGCTGCCCTGAGATTTGGGGAACGTAGTAAGCTGGAAATGGTCCCAACATCAAAACTTAGAACCTGTGAATCTGCTGCTTGCATAGCAGAAGGGACTCTGCAGAAGTGGCTAAATTAGACCTTGAAGGGCTCGGGATGGGCTTAGCAGTAGGGTTTCCTTGGTATGCACAAGGCCCTCGTTTGACCCAGCACTGTAAGGGAGGAAAAAGGAAAATTCAGATCTTAAGAGGGACAGATTATCTTAACAGGGTTAATGTAATTGAAAGGCTTTTGATGAGAGGGAAGCAAGAGGGTCAAAGTCAGACAAAGATGTGCCAATGACAGAACCCAAATTTGGAGCATTTTCCTTTGGAGGAAGTGGCCATAAGCCAAGGTGTGCAAGCAGCTTCTAGAAATTAGAAAAGTAGACCAATTTTCCCTGTGCCCGCAGCAGGAGTGCCTCACCAACTCATGATCATAACTCCTGAAGACTTTCTGGACTTCTGGCCTCCAGGACTATAGGACCATTTTGCATCAGTTGAGCCACTGCACATATGGCAACTTGTTAATGGCAGCAGCAGACGAAACTAGAGGAACAACTGTACTTGGGTCCTTGTGATAGAGTAAGTCCCTGAAAGTTCACGGGCCAGTGGTGACCGTGATCCCTCCTTCCATGGCTGGGTTTGGTCTCTCTGGTGTCCCACCTTCTTCTGGGTGTCCCGAGATGACTTCAATACCTCTGGCCCAACCCTGCTTCTCCCACATTCTGTTGTCACTGGAACTCAAGGCTGAGGAGTCCTTCATGCAGTAAACCATGATCAGGGCTTTTGGCCATGAACTTCTGATGTGAGAATGTGGGTGTGAGGGGCACGGTGGGGTTCATATGGGGTTGAGGAAGAACTGTGAGTGCAAAGTCCCAGAGGTGGCTCCTGCTGGCCTCCAAATCCTGGAGATGTCCAGTGCGGGAGAAGGACCAGAGTGCAGGAGAGGGCTCAGGCTGGCGAGGAGTACAACACTGTCCCCCTCACTGTGGTGGTCCTGGAGGAGCTGCTACCACCCCTTCTCTGTGTCCCACTCATATGCCCTCTATGGGCAGATTTTATAATTTCCTTAAAAAGACTATGACCAGGCCAGGCATAGTGGTACATGCCTGTAATTTCAGTACTCGAGAGGCTGCAAGATGGCAAGTTTGAGCCCATGACGTAGTGAGAATCTGTCTCAAAATAAAAAACAGGAAAAGGGCTGGGAATGTAACTCAGTGCAAAGACCCTAGGTTTAATCCTATGTACCACAAATACAAACAAAACAAAATGACCAAAACAAAAAAAGACCCAAACCGTGAGACAAAGTGTTAATTATCAACCCTGGTTGCTGGGGACATGGTGTTAGACTGCCAGACACACTGGGCTCCAAGATCACAGTTATAGCTGTGGGCATCACCTGACTTCTCCTGCCCAGCCAAGAAAACGATGTGAGGAGAGTGTGCAACATCCATTCTTCAGCATTCTGCAGTTTTTCATCCAGACCTTCTCATCTTCATGCATAGCATCTTAAACTAAATGACAAACACCGCGTGTATATTCTGATGCAAATTGATCTGATGTGCTTTGATTCCTCTTGCTGATGTCAATTTATCTCCAGGGAATCTTCCATGCCTTGTTCTCCAGGACGGTCATCCCTCTGGGTCTATGGTGACCAAGCACAGGACGGCACTGGGGAAGGAACCAGAGGGCCCGTGGAGGGTGTGTTAGAAGCATCAGTGAAGGAGACACAAGTCTAAGAATGGAACCCACCAAACTGCCTTGGGTGCCGGTTAGGTTTTATTTTAACAGGATGTTTTCTGTTCATTTGTTTTTCAAAATATCAATATTAGAAGTGTAAACAGGTACAAAATATACAGTACATAGAAACAGTTTAACTAGCCTATTCCTAATAAAAGTACGCAGGAGGGAGCTGGATGAATGGGCACCACGGTCTCTCCCTCTGCAGAGGACAGGAGGACCAGTGGCTACTTCAACAAAATGGGAATGGATATGTGTGTGGTGAGGACAGCACTGGGGTGGACAAGAAACCTGGGCCCCTTTCTAATTCCACCTTGCAGATACTCGATGCAGGTCCAAGCGAGCTTCTTACCTATCACCAGCCCCAGGACAGCATGCGCACCAGGAGGCCGCACTTAGCCCTGGAGCTGTGCACCCACAAGTTCCTCTGGGGCCTGATTATCACACTCACTGGGTGCAGGACAAATGCTTTGAGAAGGCAAAACCTGAAAGCTTTTCTCCCCTAAGCTGATGTTCCAGGAGGAGAAGCCCAGTTCCAAAGCAGCTCTCCCAGCTCCTGGCACACACTGTGCACCAGTGACAAGGCTGGGCTGTGTCCACTTACTTCCCTATCACTGAGAAGAGAGACCTGTCCTGCTGTTTCCCAGTCACAGTACTGATGAAATGAGATGCGACGTGGACAGGATGCATTGTAAGCATGAGAATACAACATATAGGGCAGCACACAGAAGCACTGGGGCATGGGCCAGTGGACTTTGTCCCTGGCTCTATGGAACCCAGACAGTCTCGGCTTCTTTACCTCCCAGACCTAATGCTACAATGCTGCAGGACTCCCTGGGACGAGGCCCAGAAGTCACACGATGGAGACACCTGCAGGTTCCTCCACCTGCACAGGTGCTGCAGACAGCCCAATAGGGAACAGTCAGGCCAGGGCTCTAGGGGACGCCAGCTGACCTTACAGTGGCTGCCCCTAAGTGGGTCCCTCCTACAGAGGGGAAGCGGGGGTTTCAGGCCCAGGTGTCCCAGGTCTGGACTAGCCAGGGAACACAGTGGTGGCTTAGCTCTCATGGGGCTGTGTTCTAGGCACCATCCTTTGGAGTCAGTGCCTCAGGGGCGCCCAGGGCCCTCCTTACCTTTTGTCCCCCATTAGCCGACCTTCCCACACTCACCATGGGACTCCAAAGACAGGGAGGGCACACCCCAGAAAACCAAAAGCACACTATGGAACTTCAATGGCTGCTGCTACTCTTTTCTAGCCTTTTCCTCAAGAATTAAAAGAATAAAAAACCGGGTATGCAATTAAATTACTTAAAATTCCACCATGGTGTTCAGTTTTACAGAGAATCCTACTTTGGAGATGGAAGAGTACTGTCTGAGTTCTCTTTTTCCAGTGATCAGTTCAGTGACGAGAAAATTTGGTTCTCTCCCTTTTTGCCTCTACACCTTCGAAGCCACCCTGCTGTCTGTGAGTGGGGCTCTGTACATCTGCAGCCAGCGGGGGCCTGGGGTGGGCTCACAGGTCCCCCCCATCAGTGGGTCCCAGGACACTTAGGCCACAAGTCCAGTCGGTCACGAGGTCTGTGGGGGCCAGGGGTCCCTTGGCGGCAGGGCTCTTGAAGGGGTCGGGGGGCGCAGCAGGCACGGGTGGCAGTGGCTGCCCTCGGGCCGGTGTCTTGGCACCTGCTGCGTGGTTGCGCTGGTGCTTGCGTAGGTGGTCCTTGCGGATGAAGCTCTTGCCACACACAGTGCAGGTGAAGGGCCGCACGCCCGTGTGCGTGCGGTAGTGGTCGATGAGCTTGGAGCGCTCAGTGAAGCGCTTCTCGCACTCGGTGCAGGGGAAGGGCCGCTCGCCTGTGTGCAGCATGCGGTGGCGAATGAGGTGCGCTGGCCTCGTGAAGCAGCGGCCGCACTCTCCACACCGCAGGGCGCTGCTGTCCCGGGTGCTGCCGCTACCTCCGCTACCGCTGCCGCCGCCACCACCACCACCTGTGGCCGTGGCCACTGTGGGGCCTGCACCCGTGCCTGTGCTGTCGGTGGGCCCGCAGCTGCGCTGGTGAGCACTCAGGCTCACCTGCAGCTGGAAGCTCTTCCCGCATGTGCTGCACACAAAGGGCCGGCCCCCGGGGGGTGCCGCTGGATGCTTCTTCAGCCCCGGCTTGTGGCCGAAGCCTTTGGTCCGGCCTGGGTATTTGCAGGGCTCAGGAAAGGGTCTTGGGGCCTGGCTGGGGTCCAGGATGCCCTCCCCGCTGTCTGGCGAGGAGAAGGCCAGCCCCTCGGGCCCGGTCCTTGGGTTCAGGCCCACTGGAGGCTTACAGCGGAAGTTCCAGCCCCACCGGACCCCGCTGAAGAGCCAGTCCCCAGCAGGGGGTGTCTCCTCCTGGGCCACAGCAGGGCTGAGGTCGCCCAGGTCCCTCTCTGGCCGGGCTGGCTCACGTAGCCCCAGCACAGGGTCCTGACTGGGGAAGGAGCCAGCCTGGCTCTCCCAGGCCCCCTCCTGGACAGGGCTGGGGAAAAATCTTGCAGCCTGGCCTGGTGCAAACAGGGTCCCATGAGCCTCCAGGTCTGTGGGATGCACAGGTGTGGCTACCACCTCCTCTTCTTGGACTTCTGTTTTGATCACGATTTTTACATCTGCTGAGAGAGACAGAAAGGCCGGTATCATTTCGGCTGTCCTCTCTGGAGGAACTAAGATGCACGGCAGCTGCTCAGCCCCGAGGGCACCAGGCAGAGCTCTTGTGGTCAAGCCTCAGGGTCACAGCTCCTGGGAGTCACCAGTGGCTGCATGAGATCCCAAGGATACCCACGTTGGGATGTCTTCACCACAGGAAAAGGAACACTCAGATGCTCCAGACCCAGCTTTCACTTTGGCTGTGGAGGCCAATCATGGATTTATCACGAGTAAGATTCTGGCCAAAGGTGGCCAGGTGCCCAGAGGGCAAACACCTAGACTCAGGTTCAGAGGAATCCAAGACTATGCCACAGCGCTGCCACAAATAAGCTCTTGGCACAGGTACACTGCTTCTAGCAGCTCATCTGCATACTGCATGTGAGGCTGCAGGAGGCGTCGCCAGCTAACCATCTAAAAGCACCTTTTCCTATCATGTGGTATGCAGTAGGCGCTCAACAGAGGCAGCCACCTTGCTCATGCAGTATTAGTGTACAAGGAGACTGTATATGAGTTCATGTAGATGTGCTTTATTTCCCATACCAAGGTTTTATATCATAGTTTTTAGCTTTAAGCACATCTGGGGGTGTGGGTGCTAAAATAAGAAATTATTACTTTAGCAGGTAACTGGTCTCTAAAACCTAATTAAAGAGAAAACCAATACATGAATTTGGTAGCTGTCCTTCAGACACTGTCTCAAGTAGCACCAGTGTCTAACAGGTAGCTGTGCCTTTGTTTCATTGTTGATTCTGGAAGAAGGCCTTGCCTGCCAGCACCAGCTTATGAGAACGCACTGCAGTTGGAGACATGGATGCTCTCGAGAGAGGCAGCATAGGGCTGAGAATTTGGAAGGAGCCAGAGAACAGAATGTATGGAGTCATGAGGTCAGACACCCAAGTGGCTGTTGGCCAAAAGGTCAGGGTGGTCACCAGTAAGAACAGGGCTCCCAGGCCATGGCATCCACCCTCCTTGCCTGCCACCTCGCTACCTTCGGTAGAGGCTGCTGTGTTGAGCTTCAGTGTTCCGTCTGAGCACGCTGAGGACGGGTGGTGGGGCGGAAGCTCTGCCTGCCAGGAAGTGGGTGGGATGGTGGTTGAAAAGTTGGAATGGACCCCTGCAATGAGAAACCAGAGTGTGTGGGTCAAGAAAAGGAGCTGGGCAGAAGAAAATCACAAGAGGGGCTGGCAGCTAATCCCTAAAAGCCCCCAGGACCTTTCTAGATGACCGTGACAACCTGGCATCTCTGAGGCCAGTGTCTTTCACCCCCTCTCTGAAGCACTAGAACACTCAAGTGTCACAGACTTATCCACATGGCCCTCCACCAACAGAAGGCAGCTGGTGATATCATAGCTCGAGGCCGGAGGCAAGAACAGTAGGTGTGTGTTAGGGGAAGGGCCCTCATCAGGCAGAGGAACCCCCAGGAGCAGTGTTATTTGTCCCTGGGGACCTGTGAGGTGTCGTCTGGTACAGCCCCTGCCCACAGCTCCTCTCCTGCTCCTAGGAGCTTTCCTTGTTCCCTGCCCTCAGCCCCGTACCTCGAAGCCACTCACCAGACGTGGCATCTGTGGAGATGTCTCCTGCCCCTGAGTCCAGCTGGCTGAGGCCCCAGGGCTCCTCTCCCACGTCTGGTTGCCCAGCGGCCCAGGCCTCCACACCCAGGGCCTGCTGCTCCTGCAACTGCAGCTCCCCCTCCTGCTTGATCTGCATCAGGAGGTCGGGGGCAGGAACTGGGGGCCCTGACCCTGGGAAGGGAGAGCGTGTGAGTCCTTGGCTCTGAGCTGGATGCACAGCCAGCCAAGGAAATGGACACCTTGGCCTCATGACGGTCCAACAGCAGAAGAGCCTGGTGGGTAGGGAAGGTGGTAGCAAACAGGGACTCCAGGGCCTCTGGGCAGAGGACATGGTTGCATGGTACTGGATACCTGGATAGGGTCAGGGGAGTGAGGTCCCAAGGCTAGGCTGGGCCCTGGGGAAGTCCAAGGGCCTAGGAGAGTCCTGTTTTCACTTTAAACATTGATGTCAGACAAAATTGGAACTGCAACACCCCCACAAACCTGCCCCTTTGTACATAAGAATTTTAGTGAGCTCAAAGGAAATATTCCAGATGCAAAAATCACTGAGGAAACACATAGTTCATCAGGAGTTACAGTGGAAGGTAAGTGACCTGGAGAGTTGTTCGAATAGGACACAGGCCTCGGGGCTGGGCCTTCCCATCCATGTGGGCCAAGTTGCCTGCATGAAGCCAGGAGCCATGCAGCTCTGTCCTGCCTGTGAGACGGGGACCAGGAAAACTCCATCCACCCAAGGGAGTGACCAGGGAGCTGCCCACTTGTCCAGGGCTGTGCACGGGAAAGTAACCCAAAAGAAATCAGAGCCCAGTGTCCAAGTGGAACTCATACCACCCACACAGCGCAGGCCCCTAAGCTGACACGCTCACTGAAAACCTGGCTGGGAGCCATGACAACCCTGGAGGTCCCAGCACAGGGCAGTGCAAACCTGCCCCCCCGGGTATCCCCACCATGCAGGCCACAAGGGGCTTCCTCCAAAGTAACGCTAGACTAATGCCAGAGGAAAATTAAAACTTTCAACCACAAGACGAGCCAAACTACAACAGGAGTCAAAGAAGACTTTACTCCCAAGAATTACAGGACAGTTCAAGTGATACAGGACAGGCCGAGTGATACAGTGACAGGCAGACTAAAATCTTCAAAGACAGGAAAGGAACAGGATCTCCAAAGCAAGAACGATAAATTATTTTTAAATAGACAGATTTGAAAAAGAACTAAATAGACTAGAAATGACATAATTATGGAAATGAGAAAATTAATAAATAGCTTAATAAACTAACACAGCTGAAGAGAAAAATCAGTGACTGAGAAGCTAGATGTGGAAACAATCTAGAGTAAAGCTTTGAGACATGAATAAAGAAGAGTTAAGAGCCATGGAGGAGAAAATGGAAGTTCTAATATATGCTGATAGAAATCCCAGAAGCAGAGAATAGAGAAAGGCGTAACTGACAATAGGTGAAGAAGTAATGGCTGAGAATCTTCCAAAACTGAAGGCATTAGGAAGGCACAGTTTGAAGGGATATATCAATGCCCAAGCAGGAAATAAAAACAAACAAACAAACACAGACAACATTCATGTGAAATGGAGTATCAACAAAGATGAAGAGAAAAATCTTAAAATACCAAAAACAACATTCAGACTGCAAGCAGATTTCCTTCAGCAATGAGGCCATCAGAGGATAAAAGAGTATCTTTAAAATGCTAAAGAAAATATGTGTCAAGTCATGAAAAATATACAAAATAATCTTATTTATGAATATATATGCAAAGTTTCTAAGTTAAAGAATTACAAATTGAACCCAGCAATGTATTTCCAAAAAGGGAAAAAGAGATTATAACTCACAGAGTTACCAGATTAATGGCAAAGACAATATCATTTTAAAAGATGTAGTACAAGTAGCTTTTTACTCCCCTACTTCTGGCATACTGGTGACTTAACATTTTCCAAGATGGAACACGTGAAAATGCTGGGCACAGTATAAAGACAAAAAGCATTTTAAGCATGGATGATCTACGAATAAAGTAAGGAAAACAGAGGCCAGAGACTGTAAGAATGCGGCATCTCTGATGGTGCTTGGGAGGACATCTGATCTCTTGTTGCTTAAGCAGTGTTGTGGTTTGTTCAAGTGTCCCCGCAAAGTCTCCTGCGGGCATGGGAAGTGGGCCTTTCTAGGGCGGTTGAGTCTAGCCCTGGGATTGGTGGTGTGAGTGCTGCACCCACCCTGTAAATGAGGAAAGGAGGTGTACTTTTCTTCCCCATTTTACCCAGTTTGCTCTTATTGCTTGTGGCTGCCGTGAACAGCTGCCCCTCAGCCATGCCACCCTGCCTTGGAGCCAGTTGAGTATGGACTGAAACCTCCAAAAACTGTAAGCTAAATAAACCTTTCCTTCCCTAATTTTGGGTGTCAGGTATTTTGTCTCAGCAAGGAGAGAAAAGTAACCAAGACAGGCAGCGTGCACACTGTCGGGGAGGCGGAGTGAAAAGCCTGGGGCCGGGCAAGCAGCAGGCTGTACTGCAGACTGCTCCCAACCCTCTGTAAACCAGGCACGGCAAGTACAACATTCCCAGTAAACCAAACTCATAACCCAAAGCAAGACCTGTGGGTGGAAGCAGGCTATCATGCCCGGCCTTGGCCCTAGGTTGAGCAGGGAGAGGAACACCCTTCCCTGGCAGGTGACACCCACGGGCCAGTACTCCTGGATGTCTAGTGCCAGGCCTCACAGAACCAATGTGGGCAAGACTGCAGACGGAGTGCCAGGTCTGTAATGGCACCAGGTGCCCAGCAGAGGCACACATATCCTCGATGTATGGGTAGGGTAGGGGGACAATCTAAAACATCCAGAAGATGACATGCTCACAATTGCAAAAGGCAGTGTCCCTTGGAAAACCAGCTACCTCCAACAGTCAGATAGTAAACTGCAGAGTATGTTCCACAAATCCTTTACACATTTCATAGAGAACACAGATATTGTTTATTTAATGACTTCCCTATGTGACTCCTCTTTGGATTTAGGACCTGTACTTTTTTTGGTACAGTTCCATACATCTTGTTGATAGAGCCTCAATGTCTGTTTTGCACAGCAAACCTTGTTTATACGGTGCTGTAATTTTTACTGATTGTCCTGTATTGTACAGTACTGTAGTTTTACGTTGTCACATATTATAGTACTACATATATGTTATGCAAACGAAAGCAAAGCCATCAATTTAGAAATTTCTTTGACCATATTTTTGTTCTGAATATTGCAATGTATATACTTGTGTACAATTCCTCATTTAGTGAACAATTCATTTAATGACTTGGTCGCAGACCTGTAGCTTGGTCATGAAATGAGGACTACCTATACAACATTTAATATACTTAAAGAAATAAAATGGGGAACATTTGAGAAATAAGAGATTATCAAAATGGGTAAAATTTTGAAAACAATTTTAGAACTGTAAGATAAAGTAACTGAAATTCAAAACTCCAATCTGGTTAAACATCAGAGTGGAAAGAAAGGAACAGAGAATGGTCAACTAACTAAAACTTCAGGAGAAATTATTCAGACCTCAGCACAGAGACAGAGCTGAAAAATACATGAAGAGAGGTTCAAGGTTATGGGGAGTAACATGAAAACATTTTCAAATAAATGACTGAAGAGAAAGAGGCAAAGCAACCAAAGAGAAAATGCTGCTAATTTCTTCAAATGGGTGGAAAATATCAGTGATGGAAGAGAAAGAAGAAGCAGTAAAATTGCAAATCCCAAAGACAGAGCAAGCAGAGGATGAAGGCATTACCCATGAAAGAGTGCTGAGTAGACTACTGGCCGACCTCAGCAAGTCGGAAAAAAGGGCAAATTATCCTCCAAGGCTAAGGAAAAGTAAGTCAAACTAGAGTTCTACCTTACAAATACAGGGATGGAATAAAGATATTTTGAGACACAAATAAATTCATGTAAATACTACATATAAACTCATTACCATCAGGCCCGCAAGTAACTTCTAAAGCAGGCATGTCCAATTCTTGGCCCACAGCTGCATGCAGCTCTGGGCAGCCCGTATTGTGGCCCCAGAAGGTGGTAAATTTTTAACATTGTTTGGGCATTTCAGTGGTATTTCTCATGAATGGACTGTGTTTGCAAGGTAACACCAGGATGCTCTGTTGGGAAGGGTGCAACACGGTGCTAACTCTGCCTCTTGTGCCCTCCAGTCACAACTCCACAGTCAAAGTGACCCATGTGTCTGATTGTTGGGGACCACAAATTCACAGTGGCTAATTCTTTTTTTTTTTTGTGGCACCGGGGATTGAACTCACAACCTCACATCTGCCAGGGCAGGCGCTTAAGCCACTGAGCTAAACTCCCAGCTCTAGTTTTTTTGAGGCAGGGTTGCACTATGTAATTCAGGCCGGCCTTGTGCTCACATTGTAGCCCAAGCTGGCCTCGAACTCACAACGCTCCACCTACCTCAGCCTCCCGAGTGCTGGGATTAAAGGCCCTATTTTTTTCGAAGCAGGGTCGCACTATGTAGCTCAGGCCGGCCTTGCACTCGCGTTGTAGCCCAAGGCAGCCTTGAACTCACAACGCTCCTCCTACCTCAGTCCACAGTGGCTAATTCTGCATACTTCCTTTAGGGATAAATGGAGGCTTGGGATTATTAGTACCACCCATTTGAGATTTCCCATTAACTAACTCTTTAGGGATGGGCCATCCTCTCCCACCCACTAAGACTAAAACTAAAACCACTCAATTCAAAAACACTCCAGGCCAAGATCCTTCTTAGCGTAAGATCATCTCCACCCTTTTGAGTCATCCCAAGATTATACTTGTCCTGGGTCAGAGACCTCTGAGTCTCCGCCAACTTTGAATCTTCAGCTGGCCCCATCTATCACTCTATATGCCCAATAAATAGTGGCAATCTTGTAGTGTCACTCTCTTGGTCCATCTGGAGACACTGGCGTTCCAGTCACTCATGTATTACTAAATTTGTCTCTTGTTTCTTATTTTATCCTCTCGCTCTACCCGTGATACAGGCAATTGGGGATCTTGGCCAAGTCCTCGATTTCAGATGTCACAAAGACACATGCAACTTGGCATGTGTGTGACTTGGCAATGACCAACAATAGTACCTCGAGTCACCTGCACATGCGAGTGCTTGCGAAGATGGCAATTCTTACTGAGCTGACTTGTAAGTTTTCTACATGGTGTTGTATTATCTTGCCCTGGAGGTCTTTAGTCTCAGTAGTCTTAGTGGTCTTGGTCTGAGTAGGTTGGAGAGGATGGCCCACCCTAATGGGATAATGGGAAATTTCAAAAGGGTGACAACAAAAATCCCAAGCCTCTGTTCATGCCTTAGGGAAATATATAAAACTAGCCATTGTGAACTTGTGGTCCCCAACAGCAAATCACCCCCCACCCCCACTCCCACCAATACTGTCACAGAAATAAAAAAGGATTAGCTGGGTATGGTGGTACATATTTATAATCGTAGCACTCTGGGAGGCTGAGGCAGGAGGACTGCAAGTTTGAGCCCAGCCTGGGCAACTTAGGGACTTAGTAAAAGCATGACTCAAACAACAACAACAAAAAAACCGAAACTCCAAAAAACTCAAACAAAATTTTAAAAAGAAAAAGAAAAGTGGGGTGTGTCACCATGCTGCACAGTAAATTGGCCAGGAAGATCAAAAATAATTCTAAATTTTTAAGCTAGTAACACAGCATCCTGAGAGATGATAGGGAGGAACAGACAGGCCTGCCCTCCTGCAAGGGAATTTTGACAGGTATCTCTGTAATTGATAAATCCAGCCAGTGAAAGGGTTTCAAATAACACCATTAACAAATCTGATCAAGTGAACAAAAGGAGAAACCAAAAAGAAGGAAAAACAAATACCTTCTAGGTTATAAAACAAAGCTCAAGGGACTTAGCTCAGTGGTATAAGTGCCTGCCTGGCAAGTGTGAAGTCATGAATTCGGTTCCCAGTACCAATAAAATAAATAAATAAAAACGTATTATTTTCTAAATAATCTGAGAGTATCTCAGCACTTGGGAGGCTGAGGCAGAAGAATCATTGAGTTTGAAAGCAGCCTGAGCTACAAAGTGAGTTCAAGGCCAGCCAGAACTGCATAGTGAGATCCTGTCTCAAAAAGACAAAAATAAAATAAATCTGAGAGTCTAAGGAAAAATCACAATGAAAATTAGAAGATCTCTGGTACCTGGTTTGATGAAATCATTATCTATCAGAATGTGTGGGCTGCACCTACACTGGTATCTAGAGGAAACTATGCATGCATGTATGTATGTATTTATTGTCTTTTTGAAACAGGGCTTCACTGTGCAGTTCAGGCTGGTCCTGAACTCACTATGTAGCCCAGCCTGACCTCAAGCTCAGCAATTCTCCTGCCTCAGCCTCCTGAGTGCTAGGATTACAGGTATGTACCACCTCGCCCAGCTAGAGGAAACTTTATAAGCCCCTAATGTTTATACTGAAGAGAAGATGTTCAAAACTGAGCTAAGACATCATGGTAAGGTGTTAGAAAAGCAATGACATCAACAACAGAATCCCTTAACAAAGTAGAAGGAAATAATAAATGTAAGACTACAAGGAAAAACAAAGATAGGATAGAGAAAGAGCCAAGGTGGTTCATTGCAGAGAATATTAAACTAATTCACCTCTATTCAGGGAATGATGTAAATGCAGTGGAGATTAACAAGCTAAAAGACTCTGAATGTACTTCCAAGTAATCTGAAAACTCTGGGGACAAGCACAAATTCTTAGATCCTTACAATGTGCCAAAACTGACTAAAGAAGGACTAGAAAATGCAAACAGTCCTCACTGAAATCAATTAAAGTAGTGGTCAGAACCTGCCTGATGACAACTCCAGGCCTGGTAGCTCCACTGATATTTTCCAGTGAACATTCAAGGAGCAGTTGATTTCAGCTTCACACCTACCGCAGAAATCAAAACAGAGGGAATACACAGTGGCTTATACCCTTAACACCAAAACCAGACAAAGACAGTGCCACAAGGAAAATGTAGGCTTGTGTCACTCACAAACAATGACCCGAGTGTCTGAAACAATTTAATCAGCATAATAAACCTGGCAGTACACACAAAGGACTACGGCTCACATAGGTTTATTTCAAGGATTGCAAGGTTGGCCCAACATTGGAAAACAACAGAATCTATCATATCAACAGGGTAAGCAGAGAGGGGAAAAAAATCATCTCAATAGATTGAAAAAAAAAAAAAAAAAGCCAAACAAAACAACATTCTATGAAAGACCAGTTTCCTATTGGAAACATTTGCCTCAAAATGTGGGAGGCTACTTTAGCCTGAGAAAGGGATTTGAAAACAAAATCTTTAGTAAATGCATTCTCAGTATGAAATGTTAAGAATTATTCTCTTAAAATCACAAACCTATAGCATACTTGTTACCATCACTTCTATTTAAGGTTTTCTGAGATTTCTCAGCCAACACAATAAAACAAGGGCAAAATAAACCATACAAATTTATAGAGTAAAAAAAATACATTCTTATTACTAATAGCTGATGTGATTAACTTTTCAGCAAATCAGAGAATCATTAGACAATTTTTACAAAATTATTTGTGTTGGTAAGAATTTTAGCAAGGTTTTGGGATAGAAATATCAACAAATGACAGGCCCCTGGAGTTTTTTTACTATTATATTTCAGGGAGCTGATCAATCACCACTTTGCTTCCCTGCCATGGATCTTAAACTGAGAAAACAGACGAGTGTGGCTGTTACTTGTGTGTGTGTGTGGGAGGAATGCGTCACGCTGATCCTAAAATCAGAAGTCACCTGGGCAGTGGTGGGGTTTGTCCTTCATAGAACAGCAGGGGCATGCCCGTCCCTGGAGGCGCTGTGCTGTCCCCTCTTGCTCTCCACCTCCTGTGGGGTACACGCCTTCACACCACTAGAAGGGCTGCCTGGAGGTCAGAGGGACTGCAATGTCATATTACGCGAGCTCCTGTGGCAGGGGTGTAATGTTCCCCACCTCTCCCAGTCCCAAAAGAGATCGGCAACAGAAACAAGTTGAGAACAGATACCACTGACCACAGTGATGATAAGAATAGCAGGAGCCTAGGAATGTAACTGACAAATGTGCAAGACCTTTTGGGAGAAAACAAGTTTTGCTGAGATGTTACAGATGAGCTACATGAGGGATGGGGAGAGTCAGGATCAGGTCGGTTAACAGAGTGAAAGTCAGTTCTCTCCAAATGCTTTGCAGGCTGAATGCAACCCCAAGCATAACTCTAATTGGATTTTTCCTGACATTTGGTAAAGCAAGTTGAAAGTTTCCCTGAAACAGTAAAGGAAAAGAAGAACACAGTGCTAGTGAACAAGAACCACGCTCTGAGAACTTGAACATTAAAGGGCAAAACTTGAAAACTTTTGGTAGGAAATATGAGATTGTGGGTATTTCAACCCTGAAGTTGGAAAACATTTCTTAATTACTGAAGACACAGATAGGACCATCAGAAAGAAAAAGTCTAATAAATCAGGCACACTGAAAGGAAAAGCATTTGTGCTACCCGCAGGCCAGAGCCCGTAACTCAGTGACACAGCACTTGCCTAGAATGTGCGTGGCCCAGGGTTCCATCCCCAGCACTGTACAAAAAAAGAAAAAAGCACCAGAAGGGAGGGATTATCAGAAACGCACACATAACTGACACAAATTCGTGTTCAGAATATATAGGGAACTCTTACAAATCAGTAAGGAAAAAAAAAAAAACTTTAAAGAAAAACAAACAAAAGAAATAAACAATTTTAACACTAGCACTGTTCTTAAAAACAAAAACAAAGAGAATAGCAGGAGAAGTAAATGCATCATTTTACAGTCATTAAATAGAAAAACTACAGTGGAGAGATCATGAAAACGAATGAACTCCAACAGGTGACACCAACATGGACAGCTCCCTAGCATGTGTCAAATGGGACGAGCAGGCTCAGGGTGAGTCTATGTGGCCTGACCCTGTTTACAAACTGTCCAGAAACAGGCATAACTAAACAATGTTGTTTAGGGATGAAGACCTAGAGAAAGGCAGGGATCAAATGAAAAGGTAGAGAAAGGCGGGGACCAATGAGCAGAATTTTGTATTTATCTGCAAGAGGAAGCGAGGGGCTGTGACCAAGAGGGAAGACGGGCTCTGGAAGGATCTGCCCAAGATCTATTTCGTACTCTGAGAATGTGTAGACAATCACTCTAAACTGTACTTCCATTTTTTTTCTGTATATATTTTGTTTACTATTATACATAATACAGAGTAATCAAATGCACAATTTAAAAAAAGGGGAAAAAATAAACCCCAGCATGTACTATAATATAACCCTCGTTTATGATAAAAGATATTTGGCTAACCACAAGCAGAGGGAAACCTCTTTAAACCAGGAGTAACTTCAAAAGCTATAGTAAAAATCATCCTTAATCAGAAACTTTAAAAATAAAAGCTGTCCATAGACAAGGATGTCAACTGTCACGGTTGCTATTCAACAGTGTCCTAGCCAAACTGGTAAACTATAGTTTAAAGTTACACAAATTTAAAAAGAAGACATAACTTCTGTGTTAACTCTGGAGGCCATAATTGTTCATCTAAAAAAATCCAAGAGCGTCTAAATAACTCATAGACCAATAAGAGCAAAATTTCTCTTTTACTAAACTCAGCAGCACACTTGTATCGCTGTAACTTCTATTTAAAACATGGATTTAATTCTAACTATCCCACTTCTGATAGAAATAGCAACTATCAGGAGAAAACTGCAAATCCTTATTCAACCATATATAGACAGCTTCAATAAATAAGTCTTATAGCTAGAAAGGCACAGTAGTGTAATGATGGCAACTCTCCAGAAACTAAATTATAAAGTAAATGCAATTCCAATCCAACTTCCAGCAGGATTTTGAGAACATAACATAAAGATTCTGAAATTCATATGGAAGGACAAAGAAGTAAGCACAGTCAAGAAGTCTTGAGCAGGTAGGGAAGGCTTGGTTCATTAGATGTCAAGGCTTTTCTGAAGCTGAAAGAGTGCAGAGACAGAGACCAATGAAAAGAACCAAGGGCACAGAGCAGCCTCTTCCCCACAGATGACCTAGCTCAAGATGGAAGTGGCCTTATGAACCAGTGAGGAAAGGGGCACAAAATACTCTGTAACCTTTGTTGGAAAATCAGATGTCTTTGTGGGGGAAAAAATTTAAATCCTCCCTTGCAGCCACCATGAAACTTAACAATACATGGAAGAAAGACTTGAATGTGAAAAGCAAAACTTGAAAAGTTTTATAAGAAAATATGAAGATATCCTCCTGACCTTGAGTGAGGTAGCAAAGATATTTATGATCGAAAAGCACAGGTCACAAAGGAAAAGACTGGTATGTTTGACTGCCAACAACACAAACATCTACAAAAGAACTATAAAGTTCAAAGACCTGCCAGAGTAGGAGATGTTTGTAATGTAAATAATAGACAAAGGGTTAGTATGCAGAACATGGCAGAGAAGTCCAGAATCAACAGGAAAATGAAAAACAACTTACTAGAAAAACAGAAAAAGACAATTCACAGGACAAGACTAAATAAACTTACGAAAAGAATGCCTGGCTTCAGGGACAGGTGTGGAAATACAAATGAAATCAAGTCACTGTTTCACCTCCATCAGACTGGCACAAACTTACACATAAAGTGGGCAAAGATGTCAGAGAACAGTTTCTTCATAACTGCTGCTGTGACCTTCAGGAGAGCACTGTGAAAATGGCAGAGGTGGGGACAACTGTGCCAAAGATGCGGCGAGGCACCTGGCATCTACTTTTCAGAGAAAGATGAAGATCTAAGTGGCCTGTGACAAGACACTTCGAGCACCCACTGCAGGTCTTTTGTGACAGTGACAATTTAGAAATTACTTTAGTGCAAATCAATGGAAAATTAATGATACGATAGGAACTTTTCGAATACCAAGCATCTGTTAAAATGAATCTTGATCTGTATGTATCAACATAGGTAAATTGGAAATATGAAATACTTAGTAAAAGATGACACTTGTGTAACTCTTCAAAGCACAAAATCCTTATTATAGATGGTAATAGCATACATGTACACAGTAATTTTAAAATGTGGGTGGGAAGAGTGAAGGTGTCAACTTCAGAAGCAGTAACATTGGTAAGGAATGGGACAGGACCTACAAAGGGATCTAAATGATATTAGAAACATACTTCATATATGCACCACACATATTTTAAATGAGGAGACTTAGCATACATTAAAAACACTAAGTTCCTCTGCTGTGCTAGGAAATATTCTAGGGGCCTGGGGTGAAGATGCGCAAAACACGTCATTTTTATTCCCTTGAAATTTACATTCTAAACCAGGCATGGTGACGCGTGCCTGTAATCCTAGCTCTCGGGAGGCTGAGGCAGGAGGATCATTGCGAGTTCAAGATCAGCCTGGGCTACAAAGTGAGTTCAAGGCCAGCCTGAACTGCATAGTGAGACCCTGTTTCAAAAAACAGGGCTGGGGATTTAGCTCAGTGGCTTAACTGCCTACCTGGCAGGTGTGAGATTGTAAGTTTGATCCCAGGTACCAAAAAAGAAAAGAAAAAAAAAAAAAAACAGAAAAGAAATTTACGTTCTACTGAGAGGCAGGGTGGGACATACAATGAATGCTTCTCTCTCCTTCTAGTTAGTCACCCAAACCCTGTCAGGGAGAGGTGGGAGGATCAGGTTTGAAAGGGAGAACAAGGAGCCCAGCTTTGGATGTGTTCTGGGTGATGGTCTGCAGGCCAGGAGACACCAGGAGATGTTGCCTGGGCAGTGGGGGGCTCGGGATTCAGAGCAGAGGTTCAGCTGGGGGTACATACACCCACGTGCAGGTGCATCCCTGAGACCAGCAGGCTGGGGAGAGTGTGGGCATCGGGGAGGAAACAGGAACGAGGATGAAGGAGAGGTCCAAAGGCCGCAGGACCCTGCAAGGGAGGAGCAGTGAGGAGTCCAGGAGAGAAAGGTGCTCCACGCCACCAAAGGTGCAACCCCCAGCCAGTGCTGCGGCTGGCGTGTGTCCCTGGAACTCTTGTGCTGGAAATTTAAAAGTTGGAATAATGGGATTTGGAGGTGGGGCCTTTGGGAGGTGATCAGGATTAGACAATGGCACGAGTGATGTCCTAACGAGGAGAAGAGTTGTGGGCTGGCACATGTGCACTGTCACCCCATGGAAGACCTGTGCCACCTTAGGCTCTGCAGAGCCCTGGCCCCCAGCAACAAGCCCTCAGCAGATGTGGCACCTGACCTTGACGTCCCAGCCTCTAGGACCGGAAGATATAAATATCTTTTATAAATTACCCATTCTATGAAATTAAGACAGTGAACCACGGTGGCAAGTTTTCCAAACAGATGGAAAAAACAGACTTTCAGTGCCATGGGGTTCCTTGGGGACACAGACAGGATGGGTTTGAGTGGAGGGGGTTCTGGAAAGAGCAGGAGAGGGTGCGGGAAACAGCAAGCACTGCTCCCTCCCGAGGAATCTAGCCCTAAAGGAGGACAGAGAAATGGGTCACCACGGGAGGGGTGTGGGGTCAAGGTGGGATCTTTTGCTGCCCTTGAGAAGGTGACCTGGAGTGGTGTTGGTGACCCCTGGCAGCACAGGGTGCCCACATGGTATCACAGGTTGTGAACATCAGGAGAGGTCAGTGGCCTGTGCCGTGTGCCTGGCTACAGGCAGTGCCTCTTGCAGGTGTGGACCAGGCAGGCAGGCTCCCCAGGATCCTGGTCCTGTCAGGTGGGACAGGCAGCAGAGGGGGCGAGGGAGTTGAGGTGACAGAAGTGGAGCAGTGCACAATGACCTACTGTGGAGGAACAGGAAGATGAGTGGGGAAAGACGGAAGTTGGGAGGATCCGTGGTGTGTGGGTCTTGGAGGTTGAGGATCTGTTGGACTCTGGGCTCTAGAGAGATTGTTGGATACAAGGACAGCAGGAGGCGGCTGTGGAATGGAGGTGGCAGAAGGAGGCCAGTGTTTGTCATCAAATCACAGTGTAGCCAAGGGGTATCACTCTGGTGGCATGGGGCCTGGGAAGCTCCGCACAGTACACAAATCACACAGATGGCCTTGGGACCTTCCTGCTCAGGCTCAGAGGTGGAGGCAGACTGTGTCCCTACCTTGTCCATGCAGACAGTGCTGCTCATGTCACCTATCCATCTCTCAGGTATCAGCACTGTCCTTGGCCCCAAGAGCACCATTCAGTACACTTGTTGAACTGATCAGTGAGCAACTCAGTGAAAGCTGGCACCCTGGTCAATTCTGTGCAGTATGCGCCTTTCCCCTAATACTATGCAAAGAGAACCGGCAAACATGTGCGACACCAAATAACTTATGAGTTAACCATAGGAGGGCTTCCAGGTATCACAGAAGAAGGGAACAAAAGGCAGGTGACAGTCTGGGGAGGAAGTGGGGACCGAGCAGAGACAGGGCCTCCCTGGTCGCATGACCTAGCAGGGAATCTGTCCCTGTCCTTTCTGTAAATTTCAAGGATGCTGACTGGGGCTAGGGAAATGTGAGACACATTCCAGTATCCAGTATCCATATTTACCTGCAATAAATACATAGTTCTGACCACACTAGACCATCTACCTTGCTAGTAGGGTTGTGTCCTACAACTCTGAGTGGGATTAAAGGCAGTTTGGTTGACTCTTTGCAAAGCTCTGGGTGAATCTGGCCTTCAACATCTTCTTCCCTCCTTGTCCGTCTCCTCCACTGTCCTCCCCTGACTTGTGCCCTGGCTCTGGCTCTGCTGCCTATTTCCATGATGGAAAGTACTAATTTCAAGAGTGCTAGCTAAGCAGGTTAGAAGTTACAACTCAACTGTGAAACACTAAGGTTTAAAATAATCAACCCTGAGGTTCAGTGTTTCTTCTGAAAGAGAAACATTGGTTCTGTCTCTACCCTTCTGTTTCCATCTGGTCACCTGGTGTCTCCCCGCCTTCTCCCAACCCTTCACCTGGACTTGGGTCCACAGGAACATCCGGGATCTTGGGAGCAGCGCGACGCCAGGTGCAAGGTTCCTTCCCTTGTTCGATCTGGGAGAGGACCTCAGGCTTGGAGATGGCGTAGTCTGAGAAAAGACAAGACAGGAGGGTTAGCTTTGCCATCTTCCTATCAAGGGATGGGGGAAGGCAGCTGAAAAACCAAGAATGGTCTAGGGACTAAATGTCACAATGGGTATAGGGCAGCAGTTCACAATGGTAGGCAGTTTTGTTCCAAGTCTAGAGACAATCTTGTGCAGCATCTAAGGGAACAGCTGCTGGTACCTGGTGGGCAGAAGCCAGGGCTGCTACTGGACATGAGTTATCTGGTCCAGAGTGTCAGCAAGGCGGGGTGCAGAGCCTGCACGTTAAGCAGCACCATTCCTGCCAACTAGAGCACCCACTCATCCTCATACACATGCCTTACTGCCCTTGGCTCTGGGGTCCCATCAAAGCCATCCTGAGAGCAAAGAAGCCAAGAAGCAGCAGACTGCACATCCTTCCTGGGCAGCAGGGCTCTAGGACATGGTGTTCAAAGGCCGTATGGTCCACGAGAGAAGGTACAGGAAATCTGTCTCTAATGGTGAGTTGACTGCAAACTGGTTGAGAGCATAAGGGCTCCTGCACTCCAAGTCTCAGCAGGAACAGAGGCGTCCTTACCTGGGGCATGGTCAGGGGATGTGCCACCACCCTCCTACACTGCCACATCACCAGGTCAAAGGGGAAGTGTGTTTGATTCCAGCACTCAGTTGCAGGAGGAGGAGGACAGATCTCCTCACTCACAGCATCAGGGGCTTTACATTTGGCTGGGATAGAAACACCTGGGCTGGAGAGAGAGGTTTGGGGACTTGCGGAGTCCTCCTCCACAGAGCAGCATGGGTCAGGCCTTACCCAGGGAGACCAGCGTCTCGTAGTTGCCCCGCATCACGTGCTTGTACAGCTCCTTCTGCCAGTCCTCCAGCTTGCCCCACTCCTGCTCGGAAAAATACACGGCCACATCATCAAAGGTCACGGGCACCTGGAACCACAAGGGTCACACTCGCTCATCCACATGCTGGCCACAGGGCCCATGGGCTCTCCACCCCAGGGCCCCCGAAGGCTACCTTAGGGGCCTCGCCCTTGCTCCCTGGGGGCAGCCGCAGGATCCAGAAATTCCTGTTGCGCAGCAGATTCTCCACGTTCTCCAGCCGCCGCTGCAGCAGCCCGTACTCCTGCAGCAGGGTCCCCAGCACGGCCCACTTGCCCTCCAGCTGGTTGCCAAATTCCATGGCTGTCTTCTCACAGTCGGCCAGCTTCTTCTCAGCCATACCAGTCCGACCTTCCAGGGAAAGCAAGCGAGCGGCCTGCGATTCAATCTTCCTCTCCATGGCCTGAATTGTAGCTGCCATCGTCCACGGAGAGATCTTTGCGAAAGAGAAGAGGGAAGCAAGCATCACTGATCACGCGGCTTGTGCGCTGGCAGTTTATCTCCTCTGGATGCTCGGAGCCCAGGTCTTCAGGAAGTAGGGATACCTTGCATCATGGGCTAGATCTCAACTTGGCTACCTCCTCCTGTGGGCATCTAGGACTGGGCCTGTGTCTGTGCAGTCTCCTATCTTGGTGCTTAGCACCCTATACGGTCATTTCCCGTGAGCCTTGACACTGTGAACGCCCTGAAGACGGCCTTGCATCTTCTCACAGCACACGCTTGACACATGGCAGGCGCTCTGTGTGATTTTGCAAAATAAACAGTGACTGAGCATTGCTGGGGTGTTTCAGCAGAGACGCAGTAAACTGCAGATTTACTAGAGCCTCGCCTGGACTCGCTCCCGCCACAATCGCACAGGAACTGTCTACTGATGATGACCCAGCAGAAACCCCCAGTTGCTCCACTGAAACCACACAAACAAGAGTATTGCTCAATTTTTTTTTTTAAAAGCATATCACGTCTCCTTTTAACAAAATACTGGATGGCCAATTCCAGGACAATGTGATTTTGTTCCTCCCCAACTGCCCGTCTTCCACAGGCTAAAATGACCATGTAGCAAATCTTCACTAAGCTACAGCTGGATTTTTGGACATTGCCTAAGCCCCCTGAGATTCTGATTTTTTTCTTGCCTGGTTCCCACTCCTCCCTTAAGGTAAAAACAATGAACCTTAGACATTTGTGTGGCTGCCCCAAAATCAGCGACACGCCCTGCAGTCTAGCAAGGAAGACAGACACATGTGAAGTCATCCTTTAATACACGTGGCAACAATCAAAAAGCACAGAGCTTCCCTGTCATCAGAAATGGCCACAAGAGGCTTGAGTGACTGCAGCTGGCAACTGTGACGAAAGCACATTTTGGGTGGGGAACTGGATTACTTGTCCCACTCGTATCAGGGGTGGACCCACTGGGCACAGAGGAGGTGCCATCATAGGCACCTTTGCCAGTTAGCTGAACTGGAAGGTTTGTACAGTATCAGGAGAACATTCCTAAGCAAAAGCTTGGCTGCTTCTTGCACAATAAAGTGACTTCTAGGAACTGGCACAGGCTCACTTGAAGTCAGAATCAGAACTGAGAATCAGAACATGGACCGACGCCTCAAAAAACAGGAACGAAAGAAGGCAGAAGAAAGCACTGAAGAGGTTCTCTGCCTGCCTGACCAAAGTAGGTCTCTGGCTGGGTCTCTGAGTGATGGGGGTAATTAGAATGACAGAGGCGGGAGTAGGTCTGGGACCACTGGTGCTTGGTGGGGTGGCTTAGTGGTCCCCTCCATGCTGGTCTCCTCCTAAGATGAGCCCTGCCATATACCCCCGATTCTGAGTTTACCTCAGAAGCGTCCTTGTACTTTACCACCTGATCTCTCTCCCCTAAAATCCTATCACATTCCAAATGTGCTGTTGTAATCCAATCTGTGTTTCGTTAGGCTGGGATAGGCACAGGCTTCTACTTTATTAAGAATTTATCCCTGTTTAGTACTTGAACAACAGAGTTTCCTTAGCATTTCACAGAGCCCCCAAGCTCTGCAGAAGGCCTTCAGACTGTCCAGTGGGAGGCAGGGGCGTTCCTCTGCTCAAGCCCAGCCCGTCACTAACTGGAGGGCGGGGTAGCCCGGTGCCTCACAACTCTTTGCTCAGAGGAGCAGCGCCTCTAGGAAGACGCCAAATCCCTCAATAGCACCCCACCCACAAGAGGAAGTCCAGGCCCCCCAGCCCTTCCAACTGTCCCTCCCAGCATCATGGGCTCTGTGGGTCTTTCCATTTCTGTGTGCCTTTGCCCAAGCCTTTCTCCCTCCTCGGAAAGCTCTACCGTCTAGAAAGCTCGGCCTAGTGAAACCCTAGCCTCTCACAGAAGCCCAGCTCAAATCACAGAAGAGCAGAATACCTGGCCAGGAAGGGTGAGCAGGGGCTGCACCGCCACAGCTCTGTGCCACCTGGCCGGCTGGTTCCCTCCCCTTTTCGGGTCTGCAGGGCTGCTACCGGTGAACCTGCCTGCTTGCCCAGAACCTCCGGTCCCTAGCCACCGTGTCTTCCCCACTTTTGAGCTAAGCTGTCTGTCCGGGCAAGTTAACTTCTCTGGCCCCAGGGCTTTTCTTTTGTGTGGCAGAGATAACTGCAGTATCCACCCCGCAGGTCTGCAGGGAGGACGAAATAATGGGGGCCGGGTGCTGCGCCTGGCTCGACACCCGCCAGCTGGGCACGTAGCGGGCGCACGGCGTCTGCGGAATCGTCGCCGGACACCTCCCAGGTGCCACCAGGCCGCTGGGGGGAGCTGGGGGAGTGAAGCCCAGCCGAGAGCTGGGCAGAGAAAGGAGCCGGGCGGGGGGCGCGGGACCGAGGGGACAGCCGCCGAGGCAGGGACAGGGCGCCGCGCAGCGCTGCGGGAACTTGGCGCGGGGCGGCCGTTCCGCCCGGCGGGGCCGGACCCCGAGTGGGGAACCCGGCCTCAAGTAGGGGGCCCGCCCCAGAGTGGGGGCTCGGCGGGCGGGCGCTCTAGGCCCCGCGGACCCTGCGCCTCGCTTGCCCGAGCCTCGGGCCGGCCCGGATCACCGATCGCTTCCCCAGGGCCTGCGGGCCGTGCGTTGGGCCCGGGGCGCCGGAGCCCAAGGCCGCGGGTCCTAGCGCGCGCGCCGCTCTTACCGGAGCCGCCGCCGCCTCGGCCATGGCCCTGCGCTGCCCAGCCCGGCCCGGAGGAAGTCGCCGCCGCGCGGCCCACGCAGGCCCGGCCGCCCGGAGCTCTCGGCAGGCGGCGAGGCCTCCTTCCCCGCTGCGCTCCTCGGTGACCGGCCCGCAGCCCGCTCCGCCTGCAACGCGCCACCGCCGTCAGCGCCCGGCCGGTCCACACTGCATCCTGGGAGCCGGCGCCGCGGCCCGGCACGAAGGCCCGTGAGGCTTCCTGGAGGCAGCGCGGCCGCACAGCGCCCCCTGCAGCCGGAGCGGCGAACGGCAGCCGGCACCCGCCCGCCCCTCCCTCCTCTCGCCCCTCCCTCCTCTCGCCCCTCCCTCCTCTCGCC
>RJWM01015733.1:0-47113 GCA_004363535.1 Dasyprocta punctata | reverse complement strand
CACATCTTTGCCGGAATCTTTCTAGACCTCCCTCAGCTCATCACCTTCTCCTGCCTCCCAGGAAGCACCCTATGCTCTGGGCTGCTGTATAGTCATTCACCCTCAGGAACGCAGCATCCGTGTCTGAGTCATTTGTGTTATGGAGTACCTAGTACAGCACTCTGATGCCCTCAGCTGGTTTCTGAATTTGAGTCAGAAGGTCAGGTTTTTAACCCCAAAACTGCTATTATTTCCAAATAACACTATTTAGTAGCTGCATAGATGTTCAATTTTTATAATTAGCTGTGGATAACATCTAAAACCAATCCAGTTCAGAATCCAGTACATGTGAACATCAGAATGAGTTAAAGACTATGAAGGAAGAAAAGGCAAGGAGGGAGAGGAAGAGTGGGAAGGAGATAATAAACAGAAAGAGTGATGTCACATCCCTGTAATCCCAGCACTCAGGAGGCTGAGGCAGGAGGATCGTGGAGAGTTTGAGCCCATGATGAGTTCAAGGTCAGCCTGAACTACATAGTGAGAACCTGTCTCAAAAAAAAGAAAGGAAGAAAGAAAGAAAGAAAGAAAGAAAGAAAGAAAGAAAGAAAGAGAAAAAAGAAGGAAAAGAAAAGAAAAACACCAAAACAAATAAACAAACAATAAAATCCAAATAAACATTAGGAAAGGAAAGAGGAAAAAGCTGTAGGGAGGAGGGTGATAGAATAATTACTGATGGTAACAGCTCTCAGATATCAGTAAATACCCAAATGGCCACGGCATCTGAAACCCTGGCTGTATTGTTCTGACCCCCCCATTAGCCTGAGGTTGGGCTGACGCTTGGGGCACAAAGTCCCCTACAGAGTGGGGGGAGCAGTGGCCCCTTCCCACGTGAAGGGTAGTCCAGTCAGGGTGGAGAGGCCGACAGGCGATCACTTGTGGAGGACCACAGAAGAGGGGTGGCCCTGGGCTCCCTCACAGCCTGTATTATTCTCTCAAGTCCAAGTCAGGGGTCCCCATCCCCCTCCCCCCTCGCAGGGGCTTTCTCACCATCCACAGGAGATTTTACAGCTCGCAGAATTTCTGCTAAGGCTTCAAAACCATTTTGTGAACCATTTTGAACACATGAATTCGTCATGTTCTGGGGGACTGACTGTGTCATTTTCTGAATGTTCCTGTGACCTCAGGAGCTCACAACCAGTTTCTGACATTTGGCACTAGGTCCCAGGGGACATCTTACCTGGAGCCCTGTGTCCCCTGGAACAGTCATTTGGGATCAAGATGCATGCTATTTCGATTTGTCTCAGATCTTCCAATGACTCAATACAGCCTGTAATTGTTTGTGTCTAGATGTCCCCCCGAAGCCTCTTGTGGCCATAGACAAGGGGTTTTCAGAGGTGGCTGGGTCTGGGGTGTGAGACACTGGGGTTGATTCATGGTGCAGTGCTAGGATCAAGGGCACTAGGATTAAGGACATGAGTACTATACAGCCTAGGTAGCCTGGATAGGATGTGAAGGGTACCAATTGCTGTGGTCACCCCTTGCTTGCTTTTGTGTTTTCTGCCTGCCATGAACTGTTTCTTCTCTGTGATGCCCCCCTACTATGCCACCCTGCCTTGGAGCTGACTATGGACAGAAACCTCCACAAACTGGGAGCTAAATGAACCTTTCCCATTTTAACTCACGGGTGCCGCATATTTTGTCTCAGCAACAAGAAAAAGTTACTAAGACATAACCCTACATTGGGCCCTCCATAGAAGAATAAATAATAGTTGCAATCAAATTTTCTTCTGTTGCTGAGAAGACCCATCTATCTGAGGACAGGATATTTCTAAGGGGTAAATGAGTTCCACTCTATTGTGGAATAATTGCCCAATGTTCTCTCTGTCTATAGAATATAAAGCTAATGTGAGCAGATGTTTTTGCCTGTATGACCATACTTCCAATTTTTGTATTTAAAGTACAGAGGAACTTAGTTCATGCTAGCAATCTTCCTTTTTCTCCAACTTAGAAAACACAGTGGGCATGAACTATTCCAACCTCTCACAGAGAAGGGAGAACTTCATGTGAAGCAACTTCTTAAGGCACGGAATTTTTTATTTTTTCTCTTATAGAACTTTATTTTTTTCTCAATTTTAGTGCACTGTGATTTAGCAAAGGTAGTATTTCCTGAAAGAAATCTCTAAATAGCTGCTTTAGTCAAGTAATAGAAAATGTTCAAAATTTAAATATTAACACCTTCAATTGATTTAATAAAAAAATTTAAAAAGTGGTGAGAAAACACTCAAGTTACAAAATTTTTTTATCTTTTTTTCTGGTTTTTGCACCAAAATCCATTCGCTTTTAGAAGTCACATATTTTCTAAATTTTAAACATAACTCAGTCATTACCGCAGTTGCTCACTTTTCATGCAGTGAATGTGTGGCCTGTGTAGATATCACTCAGGAAACAGGAGTCGCCTAAACATGTCTCAGCCATCTAGCCTTGAGATCCCCACTTAGTGAATCATTTCGCTCTAGCTCTTTCTCCTCAGGACAAGATGTGGTTTGCCAGTACTATCCAAGGACAGAGTTTGCTCTGTATCCCTCGGTCCCTGTCATCTGGTCCACGATTTAAGAGTTTTACTTTCAAAAACTTTCTGTCTCCAGAGAAAACATGTTTGCAATCAGATATAAGGGATTTGCATAGAGACAGAGATGGCACCTCACACATTTCCAAAGTGAAACTCCAAAACTGGCAAACTACACTGGACTACTACGTTTCTCAAGCAGCTTTTTCATGCCACACTGTGACATATGAGTAGGTAGCTGAATAGAACAGTTATTTGAAAAATCCCCCATAATGCAAAATAGTCTAAAACAAGCAAATACAGAGACAACTTGTAATGAATGTAGGAAAAAGAACACTTCCAGCATTTCGGGGGATGTGAAGTGATTTGATGTGGTTAAGAAACAGAGCACCTTTTCCCTGCATCCATGTCACCTGTTGCTTGATTTCTTAATAAAAATAATTCTTTCTGGAGTAAGTTAGAGTGTCAGAGTTAAGTTTGCATTTTTCTAGTGACAAGAGAAGCTGAACAGTTTTTCCTCTATTTATGGACCATTCAAACATGTACTAATAAAAGTAAAAATTAAAATATAAGAAAAAAGATACCTTAAAAATCAGAGAAGAAAAAAATTAATACTGGTGACAGAAACTTAAGAGAAATTGCAGAATAAATGATAAGGGACTCAGAGACTCCAAAACTCAAATTGGACCCAAAGAGAAGGCAACAAAAGAGGCCACGGAAGACCCCCTGGGGGTGGGGAGTTGGCGCATGGAGGTTCCAGTCTAAAGCGCCCTCTGGGGGCTCATGGGGGCCATGCCGGCAGCTGTGGGCACAGCCCTGCAGACCCCAAGAGTGCCCACACCCGGACTCTCTGAAGTCTTGGTCCCCCAAAACACTGGCAGGCGTGATAATTCACTAAATGCTGGCAGGGCTCTGAGACTTGTTCTCCTGCGGTTACACTGTTACCAGGAAAGGATACAGGTACATCTGGAGGGCCATAAGGAAAAGAGACCCAGTCCCCAGTACCTGCAGCCTTCTGACCCAGGGTGTCCCTTGTCCTCCCCCACGGACCCAGGGCTGTTACCCCCAGATGTAGACCTGTGGCCACCCTTGGGGTATTACAGCCTGGACGCTCACGGGGCTCCTTGGTGGCAGGGTATGGGCTGAGTTTCCCTCTGCGCTGGGACGTATCCATGGTAACCTACACTAGAGAGGACTGGAGAGAAGTCACAGGCTGCCAGTGGAGCAAGAGAGGGACAGAGGGCCTGGGGGAGTTCTCGAAAACAAACAGAAATTTCCTGAGAGCAGATGCATATTTTAAAAATCATAGGCAGGTGGGTGCATACGTACATGCATGACAAATAAAGCAGTGGGAAAAGCGATTCAAACACAGAGAACTACAAGTGCAGGGGTCTCTTCTCCATTGTAGTTTGACTTCGTGATTTTCAACCTTAGGATGGTGCCACAGTGGTCAGCACTGGGTGGAAGCTGCACTTCCGGCGCTGAGTTTGGGTTCATTTCCTGGAGTAACGCTGTCTGGCGCTGCGGGGCAGCGGCCCAGAGGTGACTGGGTCAGCACTGGGAAGCTCCTGAGGGCTGCCTGGAGGCTGAGAGGTGCAATGAGCAAGGTGAATCTGGTGCACCTGCACCTAGCGTATTTTAAACTCTCATGAATTTGTCAGGCTGTGTTCCGATCACGGCCTCAGGATCATCTGGGTAAGAGTTTTTCTTAATAGTGAGCAACCTTTGTATGACTGGCCATGTGAAGAGCTAAACATTTAAATCAGCAATGTAACTTAAAAATGGTATTGTAACTAATAGGAAGGACAAGTTAAGAGAAGAACAGCAAATGAATAAATAAAACCTAAGCTTACCAGACCAAAAAAAAAAAAAATAGAAGTAGGAAAGGGCATTTGCATCAAGCCTGTGCTCGGAGTGTGGCGGGTGAGACGGAATCTGCCCGCTCTCTGCTGAGTCCTTCTCCACGTTCCACAAGGGAGGAGAACCGGGCCACAGTCTTTGAGTTGCCCCCGAGCACCCACACAGGTGTCACGCACACTGGTCAGGAGGATAGAGAGACGCCAGCACCAAGCCCACACCACCGCCATCCCATGGAGATGCTCCAGATGCTTTTCAGAAAGATCATCACTCAGATTCTCACCAGACTCCTGAAAGACAAATGCATCACCATATAGGGCACATAAAGAAGCGAAGAGCTTATTCATGAAAAAGAATTATGAATATGAATGGGGTCTTATTTTAGTAGGAAATAGGACAGCATTTATCAACAATTGTTTACAAACAAATACACTTAGTAAAAAGTTGTATTTAACATATGGAACAATTAAAATATAAGAGGAAATGAATGCAATAAATTTTCTAAATAGTGACGATATGCTGTTCTATCTAAAATTGCCTGGATACTTAGAATAATAGCACTTATGTATAAAGCAATCCAAAAGAAGATATAAATGGAAATCAGTATTTACTGACAAAATGCAGATAACACTGACATGTATAATGAAGCCTGAATTCCAATATGGACAGGCCATTCTTGGTTAAGAATTTCAGACAAAGTACTGTCACTATCTATTGTCCTAAAATGTTGAGAATCAAGAAACACCTGACAACTTGACACTCTTCCCTCTAGTGGTAAATTGCTTTGAAAATGCTAGAAATATTAAGAGAAATACCACCAAATTGCAAGTCCTCATTCCTGTGTAGTATTGATTTAGCAAATGACACTTCAATGTTAATAGAAAAACTGTATAACTCAACTTTCAATAGTTGCTTATTAAAATGTTTATTTTATTGAATGAAAAAATACTCATTTGTGCTACACATGCAGTATGGTCTTTTTGTTTTCTTCAAATATATGCTTCTCCTTTTACCTACAACAAATTTGTTTTTGCATTCTCCTTGTATTTCCAATCTGGATCAGATGAAAACTTGGAAACAGAATCCTAATCCAGATAGCAGAGGCCTAGCCACGCGCTGCTGCTCTTTTCGTCCTCTCCTGAAACTGAGTCATGAATCGGGCATCTTCCAAGTCCTTGAATCTCAATTTTCTTGCAACTACTTGAAATCTCAGATCCTTTCCACTGCTCCCTTTGTTGTCACTGGGTTCTTTTTTCTTTTTCCCATTTTAGAATGATTTTACTTCAGAAAAAAATTATGAAGATAAAACTTAGTTAATAAAAATAACAACTCCATGCAAGAGAGAAACGTGGAAACATAATTGGAATGAAAAACACTGTCATTTAGAACACTAACATGATTAACAAAATTCAGAAAAATACACCAATATCATTCAACTGAGAAAATGGAGATGATGGAGATCAAGCAATTGTTTTAAACAGGAGTTTTACAGGAAACATTTTGAATAATTAAGATCATCTTGATTTAAGAATTAAGAAATGATCATATGTGTTCAGCAGCAAGGAGTCCAGGCAAGGTTAGGAGCTCCTCTCGGGAGGACACAGCCGCTGACCCCGGCTCTGAGTTCCCCTGACTGAATCTGCAGGGCTGTGTTTGCATTGATCTGATTTTCAGAGATGGGCTCATCAATGGTCCTTAACGACATGGTGTTCTGTGGCCTTTGAATCAAACCAAGTTCTGCACAGACGAGTTCATTCCCGAGGATGAGGTCTGTGTATCCTGACAGCAGCAATGCGGAGAGGGACGGAGACCCAGAAAATCCTCGGCAGGGTTGGGAGATGGCAACAGGAACAGACGCCTCCTACACTGAGCAAATTCCCCACTCCAGGGCCTGAGCAGTGCGGCCCGTGGTTCGGGGTTCCTGGTCACCAAGCCGCCCCAAAGCGTCCCGAGTCCTCACTCAGCTCATCACTAGGACGAGGAAGACCTCGACCGGTCTGTGTGCACGACAGCCCCGAGAACTGTGCGTCGGGCCTATTTCTGTTCAATAGTAAATGCATTGGCGTTCTACACACATCACTTGCCAGTAGAGACTGTAATTTGTCATCGGCTCATTTTGAAGGAAACCCCACAAGCAGTGGAAAGAAGAGATGCCTCGGCGGAAGGCGCTGGGGCGGCTCTCTTCCCTGTGAAGCAGGGTGGAGAATGAGAGCGGCTTCCTTTCCCACCGGCTCTGGGAAGGGGACTGAGCTCTCCACATTGCGGGCTCCAGTACCTTAGGAACGTATTTGTGAGGGACCCCGAGTCTTTTCTAACGGGGTTTTCGTTTGGTTTTGGTCACTGTTAGGACAGCCCCGAGGATCATTCCTACATGCAGACGAGCCGGAGAGCCCTGCTAGTGATTCCAGAGGAGCCGGACCTGGGTTACCGCAAACCCCCCGGGCTGCTGTCCAGAGCGGCGCCCCACAAGCAGAACCCAGGAGCACCATTCTTTCAGAGCTTTTCTTTAAAGCTTTTCCACTTCTCTTCAGATATTTTGTGATGATTCTATCTGTGCAGCAATATGCAGTGTCAGGATAAACTGAGTCTCTTCAGAGTTGTAAAAATATTTGTGAAATACAGTTAACTGCTCATTCTATGTAGTGCTATATATTCAGTAGTTGGCTGTTTTCATCTGTCCAGTGCTCAGGTCCTGATCACAGACCATGCTCCCTTCCAAGCTGATAGGCAGAAGTTTGTGTGTGGAAAGCGCTTTCCTTGTGTTGACTGACTTGATAGAAACTCTCCTGGAAGGAACCCAAGGCACAGAACGTCTTGGAGGGGGAGGACAGGGATACGGATTTCATTAATGTAGTGAGCCTCAATGCAGACACTCTTGAAATGGTCGTTATGTATGCTTGAAAGGAGAGCTTAATAGCTTCTGATTATTTCATCTCAATTAGCGTTTTTACTGGTGTGCATGTCTGTTCATCTTGAGATTATACACTTTAAAATAATTATTATATTTGAAGAAACACAAAATTGAACAGGCTTGGGAGGCATTTTCAAACTCTTACCTCATTGTGGTTGGAATTAGAATTTCTAGATACTTTGTGCAGCCATGGTAGATAATTGAATAGCCATTTTCTACAAATATCTTTCTGCAATTCCTGTTCCTCAGCAAAAGCTTGCCAAGGGCCTTCTACTGGCTAGGAACCATTTGACGTAGTAATGATAGTCACCTTCACACTGCCATGATGCTTAGTAGCAGAAGTGCCAGAGCTCAGAGTAGGATGCCAGTGTAGACCCAATCAGAGTGCATTAAGAATTGGGTTCCCCAGGTGGAGGGGAGCAGGCAGGCTGTGCTTAGGGAATCAGCTCCTGAGCGAAGGTGTGAAGCCCGAGGGTTGGCGTCCAGACAGGTAGCACTGGGAATTTTCAGCTCTGCGGGGGAGCCACACTCATCGCTCATGGCTGTGTGTAACCTCTGCGTGGCCACTATGGTCTGAAAAAATTCCTCATTATTTTAGCTCAAAGCCTCCTTGCTCTACCTTATTACTAAGCTTTATAGAAGGGACTTTCTAAAACATAAAGAATCAAATGAAATCACAGAAGTTACTTTCCTCTTTAAAATACAGAAAATGATAATAGAAAATTAAAATGATTTGTCAAATGTCAACAAAAGTAGTTGTTAGCAGAGTCAGACCTGAAATCTGATTATCTTGGTGAAAAGCAAAGAAAATGGACAAACAAAACAGCATAAGCTAAACTTACATTTTCCCTGCACAAACTTTTTTTTTAAGAGATAAAGCATTAAAGTTCTCACTAGGTCCATAAGGGAATACATTGTCCAGTGGTCAAGTAAGTTCCAGGGAACCTCAACCCACCCTCAAAGGGCAATCGGTTGCCATGTATGAAATAGGAAGCAGACTGGTGTGGTGAACCTGGGCAAGCTGCAGGTCCTGCGGGGACCCAGGGCTGGGGTGCTGACGGGAGCCAGGGACACAAACAACGCTCATAGAATTTGTCACCCAGAGTAGGGAGTGTGTTTTAGCCTGAGGTGCACTGGGAAGTTATGTGAGGATCCTGCAGGAGGAAAAGATGTGGCCTCTTTGATGTTTAACAAGGTCTTTCCAAGGCACGGGCAGAAAGGGTTACATGAAGGCCAGGACAAGGGCAGGACATAAATACCTGACGCTCAAAGCGGTCACAGAAAGATGACTGTGGCTTAGACCAGGGTCAGGCTGGAAGAGGTGAGAGAGACTGGGATTGGGGTAGAAGCGACGATGGGTGGGTGTTAGGAGTGAGAAAGAGGAGATACGCAGTAGATGGGGATGGAAAGAAGCTACGTGACAGCACGCACCATTCATACTGCTGTAAAGTGCCCCGCGCAGGAGGTAAGTTCCCCCGTGTGCTGGCGTCCCAGGAGTGGAGTGGTAACGGCAACGAAGACGAGGGCTGGAGTGGAAATGATGATGGACACTAAATTTGGGAAAGAAGAGAGGATGACTACCACGTCTCAGAAAAAAGAGGCAGCGGTTGTTAGAAGCGTGGGAAATTCACACTGGGAAAGAAGAGATGGGAGAAGACAGGTGAACTCTGTACAGTCAGTAGTCGGGGTACGAAAAACAAAACAGGTGGGAAAAGGAGAGGACTCAAGGACGAGTAGTGTTTGGGGGACACAGACACATTCTTTGGGTCCACGCGAGTCACGGCGCGAGCTGCTGGGATGTGACAATATGTCAACGTAGTTTCCTCCAAACTGAATTTTCTATGGTAATCCTAACAGATTCTTAATTATAGATTCATTGTAATTAAGTGGAAGCTGAGACAGGTGTTCAAAACTGAAAATAAACACATTAGGAAGAGTCATCAGGACTTGCGCAGCATTATAATTTATTTTTCATGAAAGCAGGAATGTCTTTGCTAGCCAGGAACGTCAAGGATTATACGCTGGTTAAACGTAGCTTGTCTTTGTAAATGTTAAGTGACTTTCAATTAGGACATTCCCAGGTATTGCCATATGGGTTATTAGCATGCTGCATAGGATGTAATTAAGCTCTTTGTGGCACAACTTCTGCTCACTGAAGTGGAGCCTATCGTGGATGGATTCGTATTGTAAAGTCTCGTCATGCGTGAGAAAGTCTCTCTGTGTGGCAGCATCCTGATTTGAATGGCGCAGTCAAGAGAGATTCTTTATTCCCGCTTTGAAACTGTGCTACCGCACTGTTCATTTTCAGTGAGCTCATGGGGACGGATCTCCATCAGAACCACTGTTCTGTGACACGCGTGGCAGGTAATCAGTGGGCCGGCGTGTGCAGCCTCACAGCTGCGTGACCAGGACCAATTTTCCATGCACTGTTTCCCACTGTTCCATTCATGAGTCTACACTGGAGAAGCACGAGGCTGCTGACAGCACAGATCCTAAGGAAATTCACAGCCGAGTCAATAGATTGGGTTTATCTGCCTTTCAAAAATGATGTTTTATTAGAAGAGATCCTTATAGAAAGATTAGTTCCATATGGATAGCTCATTTCATTAATGTAATTTAAATTTTATCTTGAGCTTTGATCTAGCAGAAAACATTTTAGGACTATGATAGTACCTGAGGGAAATCTAGATGTCATAGAGGAATTGAAAGTTAAAATTCATATCCTAAAAGACCAGACAGATTTTGAATTACTGAAATAATTACTTAATAAAATGTGGGCACTTTTTCCAAATAGATACATGTGATATCTAAATGTAGGTGGCACTGGTGGCATGTTGAATTATTAAGTCTTTGATTATTTGTGATTAGTTATTTCCAGTTGTACAAGCACTTGATTCCAATCACCTGTGCTTCAAATATAACTGCTTTAAAGTGTGTGCACTTCATTTTAGTTATTGACAGAAAATTTAATAAGAAATATGAGTTTGCTCCAGTTCTTCAAAAAAGTGTAACAGCTCAAGAACAGGAGTATATCATTACAAAAGGCTCAAAAGGGAGTCAACGGAGGCTTCATTTCCTAATTGGCGCATCTGAAATAGAAGCAATTCTGTGGAAATAGGGCAATGTTGATCCTTGACTTCTAATGTCATTCTAATTTTTTAAAATAAACAAGTTAGCTCTCTTATCAAGATCAAGCCATAGGTCATTCACTAACACCCAAGTGCAAGCTGTGGAGAGAGAAGCCAGATGTGAGGAAGGAGGGAATCTGAAGCACGAAGCTTGGTGAAATCGGTAGCCGACTTCCTCCCCAGGGAGGCCTGCAGCTCAGGGTGTCCCCAGCCCGGGGGAGAAACAAGGAAGAGAAAACATCTAAAACTTCCGCTCTGAGGCAGTGTGTAGGGTCCCCTCACCAGTGTGGCATAAAAGGACTCAAAAAAGCAGAGTAAAACAGCCTGCAGCTGGGGGAAGGGCGGTCTCACTGTTGAAGGATGTCTATTGCTTGCCGCACTGAAATCAATCGGTTTTCTTGGAAACTCTCAGAATTTGCATCTTAGGCTGTTTTCAAACCAGAACAATTCTTTTAACTCATTTTGAGTCCCAAATTAAGACAGTCTCCACTTCTTTCACCAGCTGAAGTAGTATCCTTGGCGACGACCCTAGGCCAACCAAGACTACAAAAACTTCGCTCTGGACACCAGGCCCAGGCCTGCAGGACCTAGGGGCTTTGGCTCAGTCAGAGGTCACCATGTGGACAGGTCACTCTCCAACCTCATCGCTGTTGACTGGGGAGTCGCTGCAACAAAACCAAAGCTGACTGTCGATTTGTCCTACAGAAGATGTCTGCGTGTCTTCCAGCTGGAAGACAACTGGCTGGCCTCTGAAAAAGGCAGAGGAATGAAATAAGAAGGAGCATCACTCCACTGAAGGCCTGGTTAAATGATGTATTTAATATTGCTCAGTGTTGATCAGAGTGGATTCTTAGTCACCTATCTGATTTTGTCACTTTTCTGCCTTCAAATCTTGTTCTACCATACAAATCTGCAACTATGTATCGATTTCACATCAAGTCAGCGCACAGCCCCACGTCCTACTCACTCTGCATGCCCCTGAAAGATGAGTGTTCCAACCCTCTCGGTGGCTCTGGGCGCAGCCTGCCGGTTTCAGTGGTGGCGTTCCCTAATCAGCTTGTCCACACTCCAGGGAGACTCCGGGCCTCCACGGAGCAGGTGAACTCTCCGCAGCCCTGGCTTTCACTACTCCAGGGCAAGCTGCGCCCCCCCGGGGCCCTCTCCTGCCTTTGCTGAGCATGGAAGCCCTCAGGGGACCCCCCCAGCCTCCTGCTCCAGCATCCTTTCGAGGAGCCCCGCTCCAAGGGCTCCCCCAGGACTTGGGATGTTTACTTTTGCTGCTCCCTCAGTGAGCAGACCCAAGCTTGTGTAGAGACAACACCGCAGCTCCACAGTGGCTGTGCTTCAGTCTGAAAGACCCCTAAATGCGTCTGGCCTGTAGGAATAAATACGGCCCAGGCCCCGGCATGCAAGGGCCACCCCAAGATGAAGGAGGGCTAGCCTTTATAGTGTGAGATTTTAAATTTGAAAATGGACCAGAAAGCTCTAGTGTGCTTAATAATGGTAAACAATTTATTGTTTTTATGATCTAACATTAACGACACTGAAGTCTTCAACATTGCCATTTTAATAAATCTGCATCAAAATTTAACTGAATAGCCTGTTGCTTCATTGAAGGCATTCATTGAATTGATTCACCCATCAGACCTTAGAGTAGTGCTGTCACATAGGTAGTGAGGCACCAAGGCAGGAAGGAAATTTAATTTTCTATGGCCATGTGAAGAGGGCTACAAAAAACAGGACATTAAGTTCAGCTGTATATTGTGAACTCCATAAATAGCAAGTATTGCAGCACGTGATCAGTACAAAAGCACAGATTGGATAGTTTACATTCTTCACTTTGCTACGAAGTCATTGAAATCCATTCTTTGCTTTAAGCTCACTGTGCGTCTCGACTCCGCCCTTGGTATTGTAAGCGCTTCCCAGCTGCTCGTGGCTGCCTCTCGTCCTGGACTTGGCGCCTCAGAGCGTCCACCTCTGGGGCAGTGGATTCCACCCACCGTTCCCACCTCCTGCTGGGCTACTTACAACTCTGACCCCCAAGAGGGAGGTGCTGCTGGCATCTGGTGAAATGCAGCCAAGAGGACCTGGAAGACGCTCCTCTCCACGGGAGTTTGTGTGGCCAGTTTCCAAGAATGTGGTTCCACCAAGAAATCAGCAGACAGAAAAGAACTGAGCTTCTCTAGTTGAGAGCCTGGGGAGTCAGGCACTGGAGGGCACTGGTTCTTTCAAGCAATGAGACACTGCCTCAAATACACAGCAAGCCCCTCCTGAACCGTCTGCACAGGAGGTCCGAGCCTCCCTTTGAAATAAAAGTTTATTTAACTTCCCACTAATTAATGCAACCAAGATTGAAAGCACAGAGTTTCTATCACACATGTAAAAGCAGAAAGAGAGGAATCTGGACATTTTCAGGCCAGATTGGACCAGTTTAAAGTTCTCCACGATATTTAGTTTTTTACCTAAACTGTAACTCAGGCCACCGCTGACACCTGTGATTTCTCTGAGACAATATAGATAGAGGCCAGGAGGACTCCAGCAGCCAGTAACACCTTTAGAATTGCTGACACTGCTGTGAAGGGCTGTGAGATTACAGGTTATTCATTCCGGTTGAAATCCCTTCCCTAGCCAAGCAGATCATAAAGTATTGATGCTCAGCTGTCTCTTCAGCAGACCTACCTGTCATATCCAAAGGGAACTGGCGAACACACTGAAAACTTGATTCAGGTGTTGCTTACCAAGGTAACAAAGTAGCAACAGATCCTTATTTATTAGCTCCTGCAGTGAGTTAATCTAGGTCACACTGACATACTAGATTTGAAATATCACAGGCATAGCTCCGTTAAATGTGACAACCCAAAAATAAACCCACAGTCCTGGTTCATGAACCAGTTGCTCATCTTTCTTCATTCTCAGTGAGCCTGTGTTCAGTTGGACAGAATTCTAAACCCAGAGGGTTTTCAGATGGAACTATGTCACTTCCCCAGGAGGAGGGCAGTGAGATGTGTGGGTTAGAGCGCTAATATGATGTAAATGTCATCAGTCAGGACGACACGCAGAGAAGCAGCGAGGGCCCGGAGGAGGAGCCCTGAAGCGGGGACTGATGTATGGTGTGACAGGCCCATGGCTTCGCAGGCTTGCTGTAGCGGGACAGGGGCTGGGGCTGGGAGCTGCCTGGCGTGAGCCCCTGGGAGTTCTATTCTGAGCTGTGAATCTAAGCTTACATTTAGGAACACCTGTGATTATTTTTAGTATTACTTTTTTGATATCCAAACAAAAACATGCCTAAGGGTTCTCAAATTTTTCCATCTCTTGTTTCCTAAATACAATCATTTCGATGACTTCCAACATGTTTGGGGTCCAGACTGCAAACATACTGAAGACCCTGCCCTTTCCTGTGAGACAGAACCACTAGAAGTGTGCGTGTTCACGCAGCTGCTGCACCCAGCGGGTGAAGAACAGAGGCAGGCACGTGGCAGTGTCTACGCGAGGGATGAAACGGCTGCCAAGGAGTGTTTCAGAAAGGAGCGATTTGGGCTCGACCCCTAAAGGACAAAAAGTGCACCAAAACTTTGGAGACCACTAGGGCCCTTCGGGAAGCATCGAAACTGAGCATCAAACACAGGGCTGCACAAGGGCACGGTGCTTGGAGGAACTGTGAAATCTGAAGTCTTCTGGGAGTTGAGCACAGAGGGTGAAGGAGGAAGAGAAGAGCAGGACACAGGACAAATGATCCCCAGGAGGCTCTTGTATTTGCAGAATCCACACCAGCAGGTCCCACCAAACAAAACTGGAAAATGCACTGACACCTGGGTTGCTGTCCCTCCCCTGAGCAGGCTTTCTCCTCTCGTTATCCCAAACGCTACAGTGTCACACCTCTTCGCAAACTATTATACTGCACTGGTATCTAAGTAATCTAGAGATGATTTAATGGGTAGAGGGGATGAATGTAGGTTACATCCAAAAACTGCATGACTTTGTACGAAGAACTGAACATCAGAAGGTTTTGTACCTATGGGAGGCCCTGGAACCTGTCTTGTGTGTCCTTTTCTCATGTCCCTTGGTATGAGTAATTCCTGCTCTTTCTTAGGTACTTAGTAAAGCATTCTCTACCACACAGACACTTCTTAGATCAGCATTTCCTCTTCTGAGCTCACAGCAAAACCTACGTGCATCCCCACCTTCCTAACCCTCTCTGTGGCCCAACAATCATGCTTGCGTGACAACCTCCTGACACTGAGCCACCCTGAGGTCCTGCAGGGTGGGGTGGACTTCGCCTTCCCCCTCATCATAGTCTAAGCACTCGGCACTTTGCAGAGAAGGCAACAGAAGACATTCAGATTCCACTGCTCTGCCCTGCTGGCCAGGGCCAGCCCATGCTGTCTTCTAGCATGGTATTTTTCTCTATGAAGAAAGCAGAAAGCCTTGGGAGAAATGACCTCCAATCAGATTTCTATAAGAAAGTGGAAACAAGGTTGAAGGACCATGAGTCTCTGGCAGGGATCAAGCAAACCTCACACTGAGTTTTCCTAGGGAGCTGTCCAAACCTGGTTGGATCCACCTCTGTTTCATAATTAGGGTGTGCTTAGTTTTGTTTATGCTTTTCTATATCAGGTCCACTGCTTGAGCCCCAGTATTCTTTGGTGAGTTGAAAGCAGGGCCTCTTGAACTTTTAGTTTTAAACTTTCTCTACTGTACAGAGTAAATGTTTCTCTAAACCTTAGTTTCAGCGAAACAGAAAGCGTGCTTTTGATGATAAAATGGAATGATACATGTGGTACTCCTGTCATGCTATAATCTTTTAATGCTTTCTGGTTAGAGGTAATGTGTTCCTCCCAACTGAATATTTGGAAGCAAAGGTGCCTCTGCAATCAAAAAAGAGAATTATACATGAAAGCAGAGTGGAGGACACTCAGGTCCCTGTCAACTGAATCATTTCTGAAGAAGTGGTCCTCTCCCAGGCTCTCCCCCAACCCTCCCCTGTTCTCTTCCTGCAAGCCTTGACCTGTACCATTGTCCACAACCAAGCTTTGACCTCAGTCTAGTTGTCAAAGAATGGGAGATGCATCCTCTGCATTGCCAGCAGCTCTCCCTTCTTCTGAAGCTGCTGAACCACCACATCCTATAGAAAGTCTGTGTGCATGTGTGCATTGAGTGGGTGTGCTGCCACCTGCTTTGGGAGGTGTGACAATTGAAACAGTTGTCAACTTGTTCCACATGAGGAGATTAGAAAACATTTCAGGGTGTGCCTGGGTGGGCCCTCGAGGGGGGCCTTCGGGTAATAATATCCCTGCCCCTGTCTACTCTGGTGTTCATTCAAACCAACTGTATTTCCCAGACTCCATAAAGTAAGAAGCATTATTCCATGATGCCCTACTCCCATGACATTTCTCCCATGGAGCCAGCTGACCATGGACTCAACTCCCTGGATCTGTGAGTCAGGTTAACCCTTTCCTTTCAATTGTGGGTGTCAAGTATTTTGCTCCAGCTATGCAAAAACTAACCTGTTCGCAGGGAGAGGCAAGTGTGAGCATGGTGTTATGTCATTCAGGGATCTTATCACAACCATCAAGGAAGTGGCTCAGGCTGAGAAGGGCTTCTGTAACAGCCAAGTGTGATGACCTCTGCAGGTCCATCCGACAGACACCCTTGCCAGTGTCGCCCGTCTCCCTTGCTCTATGGAAGGCCACTTTTTGAGAAGGTCCTCATTGCTTCCATAGGGGGCACTCATCTCCTCCTCCTTCCTATGGTGATGCTGGTCCCCTCCCTTGTACTTCCTCTGTCCAGCACCTCTGATGCTGAAATTCTCTGGTAGTGCCTGGCCTGCTGGTCTTTTAGTTTCTTAAGACTAAAACACACCTGTCTGGTTTTCTTGTGTGTGATCCTAAGAAATTTCTTAGCACATATGGGAAGCTGACTTAATAGCTAATACCTGAGTGAATTGTCCATTGTTTTTCATTTTATTTGTTGATTTCTGAATGAGTAATGTAGCCATGCTCATTCATGGCCTGCCGCAAACCTGGGGTACTGTGGAACCCATATGAACCCCATGGTCTGTCCTATGTATTCATACCTACGATGAAGTTTAATTTACAAATTAGTTAAAGTAAGAAGTTAGAAACATCAATAATAAAATGGAACAGTTATCACAAAATACTCTGAAATGTCTATTTAAAACTCCTATATTTCTGGAATTTTCCATGTACTGTTTTCAGAAGTCTGAAACCAAGGAAACCAAAGAAAGTGAAGCTGGTCTGGAAGAAGGTGCAGAAAGTATCAGTTTCCCTCAGGGAAGGCCCTCTGCTCCCCTCCAGGAAAGAGATTCTCTCCAAGGTGTCAGTGAATCGCTCCTGTCCTGAGGTGGCTTTCTGTGTAGAGTGGTGATGGCCAGGGATGAGCACCCTTGGGCTGTTTGTCAGGGTTGCATTTTGGTGGAAGAGGGCTGCAGGTTTCTGCAGATGAGCTGGCCTGTGGAGGGTGTTGGCAGGGATACTCCGAGGGCTGAAGAAGGAGTGCATTGGCCTGAAACTGTGTATATTTGGGTTCTTGGGTCCTAAGGGGCCCTCAGCATAACTCTTGAGCCCCTTGACTGCTTCAAGCATGGCAAATATATAGATGTACTTTGGACTTCAGAAGATATGTAAAATTAAAAAAAAAGACTTTCCTCTTGAAGTGCAAGCTAGTATAATAATGTGAAGGTTAAGATTGATTCAGAAGGCTGAAGCAGGAGGATCACCATGAGTTTGAGGCCAGCCTGGGCTACATAGTGAGTTCAAAGCTAGCCTGAACTGCATAGTAATACCCTGTCTCAAAAAAATTAAATTAAATTAAATTAAATTTAAAAGATTGTGTCCATTTGATTGGGTTGTGTGTTGCCCAGGGGGCTGATGGAGCACGCTTCTGGGTAGGCCCGGGAGGGAGGGTGATGTAGGGGTCACCATGGTTGCTGTGTCTGGTCCTCGCTCCTCCCTGTCTGGCACTGTTCCACTGCTGCTTCTCAGGCTTTGCCTCACCACACCCTACTGCCATATTCCTGCCTTGGAGCCAGCTTGCCTTGGACTGACTCCCCTTGAAGTCTGAGCCCAATCAGATTTCCCTTCCTGTAAGTTGTATGTGTCAGGTGTTGAGGCACAGCAATGGGAAAGTTGACCAATGCAGCAAAATACACCAAAGGAGTCCAGTGGGTAGATCCCAGGTGCTTACCTGCCAGTGACAGGGCCATGAGGTTGTGTAACAGACCATGTGCAGAGCTAGGGCACACATGCCAGACACACATTGGTCCCTGGGCCTAGCAGGACCGTTAAACTCTCCTCACTCTTCCCTAAACTGGGCTTCAAAATCCTCTTTGCCAAGTAGTAATTTATCTCTGAATTGCTATTCTGGAGCTCAGAAAACTTCCAAGAGGAGAGAAGTAGAAGGTTGTAGTGAAGAAGGATTTATGTGCCTAACAGGGAAGCACTGTCTAGAAATACACAGGAGTCCTGCCTCATCTATATTGTGGCTCTGGATAGAGAAGTGACAGCTTCAGACACCCATCAAAGAACAGACAACTGGAAATCTCCATGGTATAGTGGTGGCTCCTTGTTGGCAAGGGGGTCTTTTCATTGGCACTCCGATCACTGACTCTGGCCCCTGCTGTAGTGACCTGGCATTCACAGACTGTCTCTGATAAGATTTTGGCGTGATAGAGAGACAAAGAAAGTAGAAAATAGGCCTTTATTGCAGGCACGGGAGGGCTGCAGAAGAGACGCGGGCACCCCCAGTGAGAACAAAGAAGCAGAAGCACTTTTATCAGGTCTCGCCAAGGGCAGAGTTTGGGAGGTGGGTAAAATCACAGCTCAACAGCTGATTTGAAAGAGCATCTGCCTGCACAAAGCAGGAAACAGAAAGATTTACTAGGGGCTGGGGGTGGAGACTCAGGTGGTAGTGGGATTGGAGAGGGCTCGGCGCACGCGCAGAAAGGCAGCGGGAGGTTTATTTCTGGAATGAGAAGGAGAACATAGAAGTTACTGTTGGAGAGATAAATTGCTTCTCTGGGCACAGTGTCAAGTTGGGAGGATGTCATTTTAGTGATAGCTGAGCCTGATCTATCAGTCTCCCTCTCCCACCCCTCATGGTCTCTTTTCTGAACAACTGAAAAGTGCTTTGAGCCTCTTCGCCTTTTTATCTGTTGATTTAGCTTTCTCTTGTGTCACCACCTATGACAGAGAGGGTGACGCAGCACTGGGGTATTGGAAAAGGGAAATGCAGTTGACTTTAGAGAAAGGAGCAATAACTAGACTCAAATGCAGAGCTCTCTTTCTTTGTAACAGGTTGGTCTTCCTGATTCAGAGAGGACGGAACAATATTTCTTCCAAATGGCTTTTTCTCTGAGACGGGGTCTCGGGTTTGGGGTGGCTGACAGCACCCGAAGGCACAGGAGCCACTCCCCGGGGTGCAAGTGGGGGGTCCCTTCCTGTCCGGACAGCAGCTCGCAGACCGGAGCCTGCAGTGCCTGCTCTTCATCAGTGCCCACGCTCGGCTCATGCAGATCCGGTCTAAAAGGAGATGCGATACACACAGTGTCACTAAAATTCTTCAAAATCTGTTGCTTGTTATATCCATTTTTTTTTTCATTTTTGAGAAACCCCAAAGAAGCCAAGCGTCTATTCTAATTCATCATCCCTCTCAGCAGGGCAAGGCATAGAAGACTCCTGATCATGCCTGCGTGCCCACTTCACCCATTGCTGCTGCTTCCTCAGTCTCACTAAGGGCACATCTACATTGCAATTACTATTATTTCAGGAAAATTCAGTGGCAAGGGCAGAAAATGCAGCATGAAAGTTTATCGGAAAGGCAAGATTTTTCTTAAAGAGAAACAACCCAATGAAACCTAATATTTCACTCATGTTTTAAGTTTGATTGTAGAGTATAAAGCATTTTTATCAAGAAGCCTTTTTGAAGCATAAATGGAATTTCTAATCTAATGACTTCTATTTCTTTTACTTCTTCCCATTTACTCTTGATGATAATTTAGTTTAATAAGTGTGGGTCTAATTTCACTGCCACATGCTGTGATTCAAAGCCTGGAAGTCAGCCTTTTGAGACGTGTTCTCCACTTGCTGCCTCAGATCAAAGGAACAACATGGTTTTATGACCTTCCCTGTTCTGCTTGCTGATCTCTAAGTCCAAAGCCGTAGAGAGAGGGCAGAGGAATCTGGAATGTGGAGGAGTCGCTCTCCGTGATAAGAGGGCTATATAGTCTCAGACATTTTTGTTAAAAACAAATCAAGCTGCTGTCCATCTTTCAGAATCCTATTAACTCATTTTGCTCCAAAGCATTCTTAATTTTTCCAAAAACATAGATGAGCCCCCCTCTATTTTATGTGATACAGTGGCACCTCAGTTCACAAACTGAATTGGTTCCCTGATTCTGGGGAGGACGGTCAGTGTCCTGTTCATCACAGGATGCAGAGTTCATGAAAGGAAGCAGAATTTTGCCTAAGGCTTCTGTTTGGGAATCGCATTGTTCATGAAGAGAAGCATTTCTGACCCAAGGTGTTACTGTACATGTCCACACACACACTTTGGGGTGTACCATTCAAAATCACACCAAAACACATGAGACTCACAGATTCTTCATCAGTGTGTGACTCCATGAATAGAATTCACTTTAACTCATTTCAGGTTTAGTTCATCGTGAGCTTCAGTGGGATTCTCTGACCCCTGATGCGCTGTTGAAATACATTGCTGTCTAGGATACCATCTCTTTGTTTTCTGCTGCTCCAGGGGCCAATCCCACATCCTTGGGTATTCTCCCTGAAACTCCAATACACTCTGTTCCAAAAAGTAGAAGTATAGTAAGATACTACATATACATGTATCTATGGGAACATAAAGCCACTACCTTTGATCAGTATACCTGAGAAAAGTATCAAATAAAATATCCTTGTATTTGATTATTTTCTAGAAAATGTATTGTGCAAATACCTGGGAACTTCTGTTGCGTATCTCAGATAACTTTGGTTCCACTTTTCAACTGTACTTAGTTTAGTATAGTGGACATATCATGTGACTAATTTTATTTAAACATGTAATTCACTTTATTTGTTTTTATTTTAGTTTTTACTTCTTCAGCTCATTTTCAAAGATCATTTTTATCTTATGACTAGCTTCACAAGCAATGGAAGCATGTTTGAAAAAGAAGAGCTGAATACTGGGAAGTATCAGACTTCTAAACCACTGGAAGACGTTTTCTAAAGAACGTGTTACCTTCAGCCTTGAATGCAGGAAGTTTGCATCCTAACTTCTCAAAAGTCTTATTGAATCAAGTGGCAGACAGGGTGATGTTCTCTGACTTTGGGCAGCCTTCTCAGCCTGGTGCATTGACCGCAACTCCTCATGACAGACAATCTTCATTTCTCAGTGGCATGTGTTAGAATAAATACAAAACTTCAAGATGTGTGAGGTCGTTAAACTCCACACTTACAGAATTACAATAGTCCTAACATAGAGGACTCTAAGGAAACCACAGCCTCCTTCAGCCTCTTAGATGACTTACTTACTATAAATCATTTTGTAAGCAAATGTAGTTGTGGAATGTCTAATCCTATGATTTTTTTCACTTACATTGAACAGTTGTGTAATAAAATATGCTTCCATGTTTCCATAAAATTACAATTTGATCTCTTAAAACCCCCATAACTTCTCCTTCTTTTATATTAGCAATTTCATTTAGCTGAAGTAAATTTATTTCATGAGTTCTTTTGGCATGTAATTGTGTTGCAACTTTAGAGGGAACTTATGCAAAAGTCTCCATTCAAAATGAAAACTAGCTTAAAATAAGAATTTATTATTATCCCAGCCTTCATACAACACTCGATTTTTAGGTCCTGTCACCCTACTCTAGTAAATAACCTCAGAGTTAATTCTAGATTTCCTCCCAAGTAATTGTGCTGCCTCTTTCCTCTGCCATGATAGATGCCTGACGTTATCGAAGAGGACAGACACATTATCGTGGCCGCAAAAGGGCTGGCATGTCACTAAACAGTTCCTCATTGGCTAATTCGAAACTGATTGAATAGATGCTTCAAAACTCTCAGCAAGCTCAAAGGAAAGACAGTTAATTCAATGGCTACTATTGATTGACCCTTGGTTAATTAAAGCAGCAAGCATGCAGAGGCAAGATATTTGTGGAGTCCATCAAGATCGCAAACAGCTTGTGTTACCATTTGCAGGCTGCACAATCTCCTGGAAAATTCTGCTACCTCCGTGGCCTGGTCACACACAGATTGTGGGCTAGTGCAGTTTCCACCGGGGCTCCTCACAAGGTGTTTAAGCTGTCATAGGGAGGATTTCGGCTTGACTTTGAACCATTTCCCACAGATTGGTTTTCAGTGTGCTGAGAAAAGTATGAATCACTATAAAGGGCTTGCATCTTATTTTAATCTAGTCACATCATCATTGCTAAGCATTTTAATTAATATTTAAGTGTCAAAACTTCTTAGCTTCCCTTCCTGTAAGTATCTTGCCATCTGGCATTGAAGCCTCAAAGAGCAGCTGACAAGTACGCTGTGTCACGGGCGGCAGCCCTGGAATTCACTCATGGGATCACAGGCCCTGCAAACACATTGTGCATCCTTCTAACTTTTTAGTTCTCTTCGCTATGTCTTCTGTGTATAAATGAATTTTCATGTGTGTGTTTCTTTGAGTTACAACAACTCACTACTCACATTGACATTATTATCATGTGAATATAAATACAGCCATAAATATAAAATTACGTATTCCTGCAAGTGCATGTTTTTAAGGAAATTATATCAGATTTCACTAACTCACCTCAGAGACTAGCAAAACCTTCAGATATTTAATGGAATTTTCCCACCTAAGCTTTGGACCAACTACTCAATTGCTCAGCTAATGAAGGCATCAGTGGTTTAGGGTACATCCAGGCCCCTCAGAGGAATGTAAGGAAGGACTCCCTGACTTTCGTTAATGTGTTGTCATGAAGGTTTATGTTTCACATGGTCAAAATCTCAGCAGACCCTGTGGGCTCACGTGGCCCTGGTTCCAGGAGGAGGACAGCAGATGCATCTGAGAGGTCATGAGGCCGCGTGGGTGCAGCCGCCATCCTGCCTCCCTCTCAGCTCAGCTTTGGTTCCAGAAGGTTCCTTCTCTCCTCAGTATCATAAAATCATACTGTGTCAGCAAACCTAACATTTTCCCTTTCAAATCCAGCAAGAAAGGAGAAAGTCAACAATTTTCTGAGAAAAGAGGCCTCTGGCACGGGCTCTTGGCTCTCAGCACTGAGGGTACAGTGGACAGGCTGGCGTGGGTCACGTGCCCAACCCCACAGACATCTGGACCAGAGGGTAGTATGGCTTTCTGGGTCATGGTCACTGTAGTCTGGGTGGGCGCCCCCAACAGCACAGGCTGACAGGAAAAAGAGGAAACTTTCTACTGACACTGTCCTCTGACCTCCTTAGGGGAGAAGCTGTTGCCCACTATGAGTGCAGCCAGATGCATAGTACAATAGAAGCAGATACCCACTGTACAGCAAACCAGATATCTACTACAGAGAGGACTAGTCGTTCACTATAGACAGAACCAGATGCCCACCGCAGACAGCACTGCTGACCCACCACAGATAGAACCAGACTGTCACTGTAGACACAGCTAGCTGCTCACTGGCCACAGAGCTGCATGTGTGCTACAGATAGGGCTGGGTGCCTCCTCGACATGGAGAGAACCAGAGCCTTGTTACAGATAGGCCGAGTGCTCTGTACTGATAACACAAGATGCCTTTGGAGGTAAAAATAGGTGACCACTGGATGCCCAAATTAAATAGGTCTGAAACCAAATAAGCCATTTTCTAAGAAATGCTACACATCAAAACAAGTAAAAATTAAAAACTTGTGCAGAGTTTAAAAGCCGTAATGATCTGTAAGTTATGGTGCCAAAGTTATAATGCGCTAGCAGTTTTCACCGTTTGTGAGCTGAGCTGGAGGGGTCTCACCCCGTGCTTCCTAATTACCTTCAACCTTTTGTGCTCCTAAATATCTCCCTTCCACCTTAAAAACTGTTGGATTGTTTTACTCATAGCTCAGAGCTCATGGTCTCATCAGACATTTAATGACTTAGGGAAGCTACGTAGGCGTGTGAACACACAAAAGCCGCCTTAGGACAGTCTTCTGTCACACTCAAAGAATCTTCTTTTCAACCTTTAAGATGTATCCCCTGCCAGTAAGCTGGAGCCATCAAGCTGGAAGCAGCAGTTCTACTTCATAGCTTCGAATATCTACACATGTGTTAATGCAGGATGAGTGTTATCACCTGCATCTTACAGATAAACAAAACAAGGGCACACTCTCCACATCGTGGTTGAGAGTAACGTGTGCTCACAGCTTAAAGGACCAGGACCCTGAAGTTCATGACGCCCTCCCCCTCCTGTCACAAACCAAGCTGGATGAGGAAATTCAATGTTTAGGTTCACTGCTGACTTTATGGAGAAGTCTGAGTTGGTTCTCGTCCAGTTTGATTTGCTCCCAGAGTCATGCAGATAAGTGAGTCCACGAACCAAGGCACCACTGTATCCTTGTGAAAGTTTCTCTGCACTGTCAGATACAGTACACTTGGCATTCCTCTAACATCTGTGGTGCACACAGTGTAGGCGTGAAGTTTACTGAAGCAGCTGGTGATGGGGTACCGGAGCGTTCACCACGAACCAGGAGAGACAGCCAGCTACACAGTTAAATTTGATAAGCACAGTAATAAATAGATGTAGCCGGTGACAAGATTACCAATGAAGAAACAATTAATTTTGCGGGGGGCAATGAGAACTGGTCCTGTATTGTGTCCCATAGCAAATAGGCTGGCTGATCCCTGAATAGGTGAAACTTTGGTGCGTGGTGAAGTCAATGCTGATAAATTTAAAAGGAAAAGAAGACACACCACAATGGTGATATCATTGACTTTCAAACCAGGTTTCCTGAGGTCTGTGGCCTTGCCTCTTCAAATGGAGGCAGAGAATTTCATCCTAACAGTGTGGCACCCCAATGCCCTCAAACTTTCTTGTGGTCCCAACACCCCTCTTCTAGACCCCTACCGAACTTACAGACCTATGTATTGGTGTGTAAACTTGCTTCTCAGTGTGGGTCTTCACAAGCATCCTACATCTGCTGGTCACCTGTTATAGAGACTACCCGAGAAAGACTGAACCGGACACTCCAGAGATGGGCCAGAAAGGTGTTAACAAACCCTCACCCACACAGCATGCTGACCTGTCCCAGAGTCCAAGGACCACTCCCGATGATGTAATCAAGAGGACTGTGTAGAGTATGCAGAGGGATGTCCGCATTTTCCAGGAACAGGGAGATTTTCCTAACCCTTTTTCATGTACAGAAGAACAAGAGCTCTCAGTCCTTAACCCCATGAAATGGAATCAAATGGGGAAAATGGTGATAACAAATAACTAAACAAATATGTATCAAAGGAAATTGTGAATAAGAGCAGTACACAAAACTGCAGTGTGCTCCGATGTTCCAGGGCAGTGTGGTGGATGAACCCCCAGCGGGGATGGAGTCAGGGTGTACTGGGTGTGCAAGGCCCTCCTGACAACATAAAAAGAGAGCTAGAGGGGAAGATGGTGCATGTCTTGGTTACTTTTCACTCGCTGCTGAGACAAAATACCTGATGCCCAAAATTAGGGAAGGAAAGGTTTATTTCTTATGGTTCTCGGGGATTTCAGTCCATACTTGGTTGGCTCCAAGGCAGCATGGTGTGGCAGGGCAGCCATTCATGGTGGCCACCAAACAGCAAGGCAAACTGGCAAGAGAGAGAAGAAGACATGCATTCCTCTCGCCCTTACACTGTGTGTTGGCTCCACCCCTGAGCAGGTGCAACACTCACATCACCAATCCCAGTGCTAGACAACAAGCCAGTCACAAACACCAGCCTCAGCCCCATCCAGATTGCATAAGGCCTTGGGGGGACACAGGATCAAACCCATACAGTGCATGATTGATTCTCCTGGAGAAACTTGTCACTCTGGTTTTCCTGATATGAACTCGGCTATTCTCATTGTTGGAGAAGCAGGACCTCCCTGTTGCTGAGGATGGCTATGGTTCTTTTTGAGGGGAGCTCTGGTCCTTATCCTGGCTCCAGTGCAGAGCCCTCAGCCTGCTTTCACAGCTTCTTCACCCCACTGGCACAGGCCTTCTAACATCCATAATGAGCCTTTAGGCCTTCCCAGCACAGATTCATGAAACAGACTTGCATGAGACATCGTCATGGGCTCTAGGCCTCCAGCTGGACTCAAGGGAGGCATTGCTATGGGATCCAGGTCCTCAGCTGGATTCTTTGGGTCTCTAGTGGGTGGAAAGATCTCCCACACTCTTGCATTTGACACTTTGGGTGAATATTATAAAATAATCTTACAAATTATGTGTCCTATGTTAAATGCATTCCCTTATAAACCCTGACTACCACAGGAGGTCAGCTGGAAGTGAAATTTAAATGAAGAACTAATGCATGTTAAGTTGCATTAGCAAAGGACGGTGAGGGTGGGATTTGCATGGGGATGGAAAGGGGCAGACATTCCAGCAAAAGGGAGTGCACAAGCCAAGGTTCTGAGCTGAGGAGAAGGCCAAAGGGACAGAGAGAAGAGGTGGCTGGGCTGGAGTGGAGGATGCAGTGACAGCCTGCAGATCCCATGCCCACACCCTGTGCTTCTGTAGGTGCCACGACTCTGCCAGTGCATGCATGGACAGCAGTGTTTATGGGAGTACTTCCTTTTGGTGTCTCTCCAACCCAGAAGCCCGATCCTACCAAAGTTTTGGGCAGATGGGAGTGACCTGGAGCTGCTAGGTAGCCTGGTCATCTTCCCTCTGCCTCCCAGCAGGCTCATCAATTTATCTCAACCTGCTGTTTCATTGTCACTTCAGCATGTGTGCTGTTTGTGAAAACAATGTACGAAGACCTGCTTTAGGGCATAATTGAGTTAGGTTGTGTTTATACAGAACAGGGATGTGTGCATGGGGACAAAGGGCTTCCGTGAACTGCAGATGGAGACCCCATTAGCAAAGTCATGAGGCTGCGCCCTGGCTCAGTCTGTCTCCATTGTCAGACTCCTCCACTGTTCCTGCCCTCCTGTAGCACACAGAGCCCACAATAAGGGAAGGCCAGACCCAGGACAGAGAGGACAACTGATTGGACTTAACAGCTTGCTGAAGACTCATTTCAATGGGTTTGTTTGTATAGATACAACATGCCTTTGATAATAACTGTATTTATCAAGTCAATTCTCTGATGTGACAAAATCCTAGATCTTTATTAAATGCAACACCCAAAGGCCCAACACATTATCTGCCATCATACAGGCCCTTGCACATTCTGGTGAAGAGGATTCATCATGCTCTTGTTTAAACTCAAGCTGCGTGTCAGCCTCTCAGAGAGCATCCTGGACTTCAGCCCCAGTTATTTCAGTGGTGCCTCAGCTCCGGCTACACGAGGACAGCAGATTAAATATGACTCGGGTCACTGGGCCACTGGTGTCTTTTCTGATTGGCATTTTCCTTACCCTGGACCACACAGAAGCTGAGTAAAGATATAGTGGGCCATTTTATAAACTCATGGGAATATCTTGGCGAAGGGGACAGACTTCCTTACACGACATGGGCTGACCTATTCCTCAGACGATGCATGTGGGCTGAGAGTACACTGTTCCTACCACATCTCAGTAAGCTTTTCCCATATAAGCATTGTCTCAACTTCTCTTTCCAACAATCACTAAGCAGGCTATAAGATACATCACAGAGTTAGTACAATGCAGGTTTGCCACTTAAAGTCTGAAATCCAAATACTGCCTCTGAATTTTGATTGGGATGGGCAGACTGGGACTTTGCTTTGGAAATCAACATCTTTGCTCAAGGACAAGCTTCTTCCTGAAACGTCTCAATTTTGATGCAGGTTACACATTATACAAAACAACTGTCAAGTGCTTAGTATCATCTGCTTGGCAGTAGGGTTGAAGATTTGCAGAAAGTAGGAGACTTTTACAGTGCCTAATCTAAGAAAATCCCATGAGTAAGATCTAAAGCTTGCTGGTTTTGAAATTGCCTCTGATGCAGTACAATTTAATAATAGAATAGTGGGAGGACAAGCAATTATTTCTGGAGAGCTGCATCCTCCTTTGACACTAAGTGAGGTGACCCAGCAAATCAGTGTGGCACTGTAACACCCTCCTTATCATCGTTCATGGAGAGCTTCTATCCTTACGAATGCTTTAAGACAGAAGCTTAACTTTCTGAAGACTCATGCCAATGAAGTTTTTTATTTATGCACAGATAAAATTTGCCTGTGGTAGTAGTTGCAAATATTAAGTCAACTGATTTTACAAAAATCCTATTTTTCTATTGGTGTTTTCTTAAGAACATCTCTAATTAACATATACAAGCACCAGCAAACTCATCCCCCTTAGTAAGTTAGCAAGAATGAATGTGAAAGATTTCCTGTGTGTCTCATGATTTATTTCAAGGGACAGATGTCTCTGAGAAAGTGACTTTAATAGGTTACATGTCTCTTTTCAGCTCTGAAGAGCATTTAGATGATTGCAGAGACATTCTCCTGAGTGACAGGCTGAAGGCTAACACATCTTCTGTAATCAAACCATTCTCTCCAGCAATTGCTGTACCTTCTGTAGAAAAGGCCATTTAAAAATAGAACTCACGTATGACTTGCTACAATGCAGTTAAGTGACTTGGGAATAAGTGGCATATATTGTGAGACAAATTTGCAGGCCACGTAGCCTCAAAGAGCCATCACATATTCTCTCTAATTGATGGTTTGGCAAGAGGCTGATCTGGACCTCGCATTACCCAGGGGGTCGGATAGTAATTCCATTTGTGAAAGCACCAGCTTCCCAGGAAGGATTTGTCCATCTTTCTGTGAGCCTGAGTGACACACGAGGTGTCTGCAAGACAGAAACAAAAATAGATGGCTCGGAATGATTCCTGTGTAACAAAGACAGGAGCGGCAATTACAGCTCAAAGAAGAAAAGCCAAACTTAATTATATAATGACATGAGGTGAGTGAAAGCATCCCAGTGTTTACTGAAAACACACTGACACACGATTATGCTATTTAAACATAAAGGAATTGTGGCTTTGTAAGTCTGTTATTAAAATGTGCAATTAACCAATTAACATATCATTAGTATCTACTTAAGCTCTGTGCTGGTAATACTGCATTCGTGTTTCAAAGGTAACTTGACATTTCTGGCTTGATGATCTTTGTCTTTCATTACACGTATGGAAAAAAAATCGGAAAACACTCTCTGCTAAACACGGTATTGGGTTTCTATAAAGGACTTGGGAATAGTCCCAGCTGAATCACTTCCTATTACTTTTCTTTTTTGTCTAGTACCAAACTGAATATTTTATTTCATTGACACTGTATAGATGACTGAGGTTTCTGTTGATCAAAGAATGAAAATTACTTTGGCATCAAAAAGTGGGTTTATCAATATCCTGGATTCTCTATGAAAATGTCCAGTTTAGGATATTCCAAGAAAACATTAAAGCCTGTAATGGAAGGTTAAGTGTTCCCTGAGGTGATGAAATCTACCAAAGTCAAGGTCTTCTTGCCCCAGTTCCTGGGGCAGATGATGGGGAGAGAAGGAATACCAAATGGATTCATAAGACAGATTGCATGGTGTCTGTATCATAAACCACCCATCTGGTATGCCTGGAGCTGTTGTAGTTGGATTAAACTGCCACATTAAGTAGGTAGATTCAGTCTTTCTGATAATTAGAATGCATAACTAATACCAGAGTAAATCAAAATAAATATGTAACTAGCTTAACCTGCTATTAGACTAAGTTGTTACTAGATTAGTTGAATTAGTGGTTTGACAACCCTTGTATGTGCTGTAATTGTTTAGTAGAGAAGGCAACTTAAAGTTGCTAACAGCTTGTTGTGTTAGTTTTTTTCTCATTGCTGAAACAACATAATCAATATTGACTTACAAGAGGAAGGCTTTATTTTGGCTCACAGTTTGTATTGGTTTCTATCCATACTCAGCTGACTCCAAGACGGGCTGGCATGGCAAAGAGGCATCACAGAGCAGAAACAGCCCATGGCAGGGCATGCAGAAGCAGGACCATGGTCCTCCCTTTCCCTTTGTAGTCTACTCAGGCCGCAAGACTATTCGTTGGTGCCACCCACACCCAGAGTGGGGCTTCTATCTTCAGTAAATTCATTTAGTCACACTCAGAACTGTGCTGAACCAATCAGTGGACTGTTGCAGTATCACACACCATTAATCCAGTATCACACACCCATGACCCAAGCACTACCCAAAAGTTCTGTCTATGACTGTGTGAGGCTTTGGGAAGGCATCTAGAACAAAATCATAATATTCCACCTCTGGGCCCCCAAAGATCTTGTACACCCTTTTATGGAAAATGCATTTAGTCCATCTCTAACAACTGCCAAAATCCTAACAGTCTCAGCATTGCTGAAAAGTTCAAGTCCAAAGTCTCCTCTGAAATTTAAGACAAACTCTTAGCTGAAAGCCCCTGTTAAGATGAAAAGAAAGTTAAACACTTCAAACATGTATGATGCAAGATAAACATTACCATCCCAAAAGGTACAAGTGGGGGAACAGAATGGAATGGGACTGAAGCAAGCAGGGAAAATGTTAAATGCCATGGTTTATGCCCAGTACCCAGGGTAATCCATGGCAACATGGGCATTTGCAAGCAGTTTGGTGGCTCTTTCCCTGTGGTACTGCCAGTGATTATAGCTTTCATGGCTTCTTATTTGGGCCAGCTTTGCTCACTCCTTGTGACTTCCTCAAATGATCCACATTTCTGGCTTCTCCACTCTTCTGGGGTCTCCACTACACCTACAGCTTCACACTCAGAGATTGACACACTTCCCTCCCAGAGGCGCATTGCCTGGTCTGACAGGCCTTCTTCCAAAATCTGTGTGGAAGACTTCTTGCCCCCACAACCTTTGCATTCTGGATGTGCCTAAAATCAGTACTGTGTGAATGATACAAAGGTATGCTGCCAGCTGGAGCAGTAACCAGGCTTCCTTGTCTCTGGCTTTAGGGGTTGAGTGCCTGGAATGCTGATTGCTGTGAACTCAATCCTGAGAAATGACTTCCCTGGGCACCACCATTCTGCAATACGGTGCTCTGGTGCCTTCTTCTCAAAGCAAATTCTTTCACTTTTGCATTTTGGGGCTGCAAAGTGGTGGAGTCCTGCTGGCTCTAATGATGTCCTTAGGTCAACTTTTCCGTTGTCTTCTTCCAAAACACTTGGCCTTTTATTTCCAATCTCTTCAGCAAACATGTTCTCCTCCATTCCATCTTTGCAGGCCACAGCTTTTCTGGAGCTTTGTTTCTAGCCAAACCCATAACTTTGTAAATCATTCTGCTGAGCCATTTGCTCTTGATTCTCAACACGGATCTGTCTAAAAGCCCTGAATAGCAGCCATGCCACTGCCTCGACATCAGACTGCCTTGAAATTTCTTCCCCCAGATTAATTAGCCCACCACCCTTAATCTGTTTCCTGAAATGTCTCTGGACATACACAAAATGCAGACAGATTTCTGCCAAATCATAGCACACATGATCTGGAGTCCAGTTGCCAATGCAGTCCTCCTTTCTAACGGAAACTCCCTAAGCCTGGTCTTCTCCAGCTGCACTGCAATCAGCATTCAGGTCTCTTGAGCTCCAACCAGAGCCTGCAATCAAGTTCAGTTCACAGAATTTCAGGATTATTTCTTTAACCAGCATCTCCAAACCTTTCCAGACTTCCCGCACAAGCCAGTTCCAAAGGCTCCTGAAACAGTTGACAAAGCAGTGTCACAAAAACAACCGACTTCTCTGCTAACAAAATCTGTCTTAGCTGCTTTCTTACTGCTATGACAAAATACCTAATACTCACAAGTTAAGGGAGGAAATGTTTGTTTTGGCTCACGAGTGGTAAAGGTTTCAGTCCATCACTGTATGTCTCCAAGGCAGGGCAGCATGGCGGAGGGGCATCACAGAGGAGAAACAATCCATGGTAGGAGGGCCTAAAGGAGGAGCAGTGAACCCCTTTTTCATTTTAAATTCCATCCAGGCTACAAAACTATTGGTTGGTGCCACTTACACCCAGAGTTGGGCTTTTTTCTTCAGTAAATTCATTCAGCCACAGCCAGAACTACACCAAATCCATGGGCTAAACCAGTATCCCACAACCATGATCCAGCAACTACCCAAAAGCACCACATCTGGGGGGACGTCTAAATACATACCATTACACTTACTCTGTTAACTAAGCTTAAATTTCCACTTTCCTAAGAGGGGGATAAAAGAATGACCTCTCACTGGATTACTGTGAAGATTAAGGTTACTAAGGTATGCAGACAATTTCCTGATACTTACATGAAACTGAACCAAAATTAACTGAGTATAGTTACTTCTATCTGCTTGGGAAGTTGCAGACATTTCCATTTCCATGACAAGTGTGCGCATGAGTAGTAGGGTCCATGTGTCTGAACTCAGGACCCCAAGGTGTTAGCTGGCTTCCCTGGAGTAGCCGTCATAGTGCTGACATTCCCAAAAGGCCTTGGTCCCGGTGAGGCCAGGACAGCACTAGAAGTTTAGAGTAGTCACACAGTCCCAGGTATATTGGTTATCATTTTCATTTTCAGAATTGACTTCATAGAAACAACTACCTAAGGAATTAAACTGAGTATTACATTAGACAGGGTGAAAACCAGGCCTTCTACCCCACTCTGGGAAAAAAACAAAAAACAGAAAAACTCTGTATTTACTCCATGATTTGAGAGAAACCCCAGAGCAGTGTGACCTGGGATTCAAGACCTGATACAGTTCATACAACTGATAATGGGAAGTAGATTGTGTTGTTCTGATACCTTAAGTATTTGGCACTTCCCATCGCTGGGACAAACTACCTGATACCAGCAACTCGGAGGGGCACAGGTTTGTTTTGGCTCATGCCTTGCCCATGTTCAGGTGACACTAAGGAAGAAACAGCATGGGGGAAAGCAGGGAGGAAGAAGCTGCCCAATCCATGGCATCCAGGAAGCAGAGAGAAAAGGGAAGGAGGAGTCAGGGACAGAAACCTGCCCGTTCAGATCACACCCCCATGGAGAACTTCGCACCAGCAAATTCAGTCGTGAACTCATCAGTGGATGAACCTGATTGATGACTGCAGCATCCCTGTGATCCAGTCATCCTCCAGACGGAAGAGACGTGGGAGGTGGCATTCTGGATCTGACACCTACGTAAATGAGTATTAGAACTGAAAGGGACCTTAGAGACCACCAAACAAACAGACTAATTTTTCCAACTCAAATCAATGTCTTCTGAGCGAATTTATGTGCAATAAAGTTGCTCCAAGTCTTTCCCAATCTGCCTGAGCAAAGTCTTGCACTCTCACATTTCCATGTACTGCCCTCTCAGGAGCACAGAACCTCAGCTCACAGGTACAAGTAGAGGCCTCCATCACTGCACAACCCCTACGTTCTGTGTGCTGGTTAAATCAGCATCTTCTGGATAGTGACAAGATATGTTGTCAGCCCAAGCAGTAGCAGGACCCACCTGAGTTATGGCAGCAGAGATCACTGGATATCTTGCTGGCCGAGCATGGCAAAATATATACTGAGGTATGAATTTCTAGGTGGCCTTCCTCAAACAGGGAACTGAAGAAATCTCTTCTCAAATGAAAAGTTAACACTTTCAAACTTTGAGCCTGCAATGAATTAGGTCTTGCTGATTCCTGTGATGCCCTCAAAGCATCTTTCTTGTCCTTTAAAGAATTTGATTTCTTTTTAGTGGCACTGATATCTTAATCAATCTCTTTTGGCCTCAAATTTATACATGTTTCTTTTCTGGTCAAGTGAAAGTTTTTCAAATATTTCTGCTCCTCTCTTTGTGCCCAAATTTCACTATAAATTTGACAGAGAAACCAGCAGTACCTATGCCATGACCTCGTCATTAGACTGCCTTGAAATTTCCTCCACCAAATCAATTCATCTACCACCTTTAAATTAGCCTCACATAGTTTTAGCACATGAACAAATATAGACCAATTATTTGCCAGAACATAACACAAGTTGCCTCTAGGACACTTTCCAGTAGAGTCCTTGTTCCTATCTGAAACCTCATGAGCATGGCATTGACTGTCCAGCACTCTGTTTCTCTGAGCTCTGACCAGAATTATGAATCTGGTTGTGCATACAGCATTACAGGCTTCACTAGTGTGCATCCCCAGACCTTTTCAAAATCTCCCAGAAAACCAGTCCCAAAAGCTTCTGAACATCATCAGGTACAATCACAACAATTCTACTTCTTTGGTACCAATCTTCTCTATTATGTAGCTTTCTAAGTACTGGAAAAAACACTTGATATTTGCAACTTGAAGGAAGAGAGGTTTATTCTGACCCATATGCGGTTTCAGTCCATGATTAGTTGGCTGGCTCAAAAGCAGAAAGAAAACATGGTGGAAAGATGTAGTGGAGGAAAAGTGATCAACTCATGGTATCAGGGAAGCAGAGTGCTAGAGAAGAAGCCCAGCAGAAAGTGGTCAGGGGCCGGACATAATCCTCAAGGCCAAATGCGCTGACCCACTTCCTCCAGCCAGGCTCTGCCTATTTACAGCCCAGCAAGTGAATTCACTGATGAGATCAGTGTCATCAAAACCCAATCACCTCTCCATGAGTCTCTTAATCCAGTAGGCTGACAAGGTTAACTGGGATAAGTACTTTTCTTTTTCTGAAATAAACCTCAATTTCCTTTTCTTGTTTGTGGCAGTTAATTCATATCATGCATTTTTGATACTGCTTATTTGAACACAAATTGGAACTTGATTGTGCTTAGAACATAAAATTATCTTCTAATCATCTTCAACTGCTAGGTAAAATATCTTGAATTTATATTTCAGAGAATGGGATGATGTATCTTTTGTATCTTTCTATCATCACTGCTGTGCTCATCCTCAGTAACTTGATAACCGGTTACCATAATCACTTTGTTACCTACAGTGGTCTTCTCTTAGCCTCAAGGCAAAAAGACAAGCTGCAAAAGACATTCTGTCAGACCTTGTCACCTCTCGACAATGCCCTACCAGTGTGTTCCCATCTCAAGTTGAACAAAACCAAAGATCCTGGTTGTATAAACAAACTGGTGCCACTGGACTGGTTCCCCCCAGATACATGCTCAGACTTTCAGGCTGTGCTGCATGGAGGAAGGCTGGCTGGCAAGTCTCTTCCTTCAAGAAGAATCTTAGAGCTTTCTGTGTGGTGGCTCCCACCCCACGCTGTCCATCCCCTGTCCCCAGAGCTTTCTATCCGCAGCATTTTCGTGTTAACCAGCAGCTGCTGAAGTAATGTCTTGGATTATAAATGGTTACCTTGATCAACTGCTCTGTGAAAATTACCTCTTCACTCTACAGCTCATTTTTAATTTAATGATCAGCTTATCTTTTACATCTTCTCTTGTCTAGTCCACTGTTTGCATGAGTCACTACTCAATTCTGCTAAAATATAAAATTTATACAGTGTACCCCATTGTATGCCAAGCACATAGAACAAGGACTAGCAAAAATACTATTCATTCAAGTACTATTTCTAAAAGAATGAAGGACTTTGTATTACTTTAGAGAATCTTATTTAGAACGAAGTTCTTTCATGAGGAAGCAGCACGTTCTGTAGAGATGGGTACAAAAATCCTTCCATCGTTTTCTTTATTTGAAATATCCTTAGTTTCCCTGGATTATTTTTCGTTACAAAAGAAATGAGGCAGACTTCACAGGATTATCCTTAACCTCTTCTCTGGCTATCTGAGACTTCCTTTGGTGGGCCTGTCCCAGTTTCCTATTTTCCTTGATCACATCAAACCATTCCTTTTAAAGTCTGCATCAGATTTGGGTCCATGTACACTCTCAGAAGTGCACTTCACCCAGTGGAGAAATAGTGAGCATTTCTTTATTTGTACCAAGGGGAGCGAAACTTTAAACTTTCAAGCACTTCTATAGCCCATGTGGGATGTCTTTTAATTAAAATAAATTAAAGCAAATCATCAAGAGCTGTACTTTATTGAGTTTTGAAGTATCATGATAAAGTAGTAAAGTGACAAATTCATGATTGCTTTATTAGTAAGGGCTTAAAATTATATAAATTGTTGGGGAATTGCATCCTAAAATAGCTCTGTATTTCTCTTCTTAAGCAGGTGGCAAAATTATTCTGCTAAATATATTCCCCATTGAGCTTAGTGAGTGACCTCACATCAATTTCACTGAAATAAAGTGGATGCGTGTGTATTAGGCTGTCAGTTTTAATGGAAAATACATTTAAGATATAACAAGATGAAGATTTATTTGAAAATGCAATATTAAATGTTTTAATTAAGTATATCTACAAGTATACATGAACACAGAAATATAACACAATGGGAACTATTCTGATGAATGGCAATCATATTTGAAGTGGAAAATCATGACAGAAATCTTGACATCCAGGTTTGCCCAGTTCATTTCATGCCTCCACAATACATATCTTTAAGGATTTACAAGGTATGGCCAGCTTTTAATGCTTTTCTTAATCATAATGGTATTGTTTTTGACGTGACAACATCCAAAGATATTTCATTTTATGTTCTTAGAGCATGAAATTTATGCCTCCTAAAGTTCATCCACTTACTCTGTGCAAAAAGTTTATCATTTAGTACTTATGTCAATGTTCAGTCATTGCTAAGCCTAATTATAGAATATTTGCCTCATCACAAATTTTATATCTTGTATCATGATTGCTTTATTACTAAGGGCTTTCTATTCTCTCCCTGCACGTGCTCTTGGGATTGGACACTGAATGAGATCTCACCTGCAGTCCTTTCTGGGGAGCACTAATGTGTCTCAGAACATTCTGACACCATTGCCTATAAATGTCACATTTGATTTACCCTGCCGTCGTGGACAGGCACTTCAATTATTCACACAATTTGGGTCTTATGAATAATGCTACCATCAGTATTTGCACACTAAGTTTTGTGTATGCATATTTTCAGTTCTTTTAAATAGAAAATTAGGAGAGGAATTTTTACTCATAGATGAACTTTTTTGTTTTTAATTTTTAGTACATGTTCACAGAACATAATGGTCACATTTATTGTGGGGAGTTGTCGCATGCAGACAACGTTAGCTGATTCCTTCTTCGCCCCGTAGTCCTCCTGCTCCTCCCTGTCCCCTCCAGCTCTTAGTCTTCATTTCCATCTGTAGCAGGTCTGTTTCCATTTTGTTCGATTCTTTTTATTCCATCCCTTCCCCTCCCCTCCCTTCTCCTTCCCAGCATCTCTTGTTCCCCTTTCCTTTTGGAAAAGATCTACCTCCTGTTTTCTATCTTTTATTTTGCTCTTAATTTCTCTTCTGTGTTTCTCATGTAAGAACCAGCTGAGAATACTTAAGTTTATGTGTCTGATTTATTTCACTTGGTACAGTGCTCTCACTATGACCCATTCACCTACAGATCCCTCAAGTTATCCTTTGCATGGCAGAGTTGCAACCATTGTGTATGGAGTGCAAAGACCTCGTGGTCTTCATCAGTTCATCTGTTGATGAGCAGATAGGCCATTTTCAAGGGTTAGCTGTTATAAGTTGTGCTGCTGTACCTATTTTTAATCATATGAGGAACTGAAAATTATTTTCTGAAATATCTGTACTATTTTACTCTCCCATAAGTAATGAAAGAGAATTCTAATTTCTCCATATCCTTTCCAGTACCTGCTATCATCTGTCTGATTATGGCCCTTCTCATGGCTTTGAAGTAATACCTCATTATAGTTTTAAAATTCTTAATGTACAATACATACTGTGAGACTGAAAGAGGAATAAACTGCTCAATAGGAAAGAATGACTGGGATGGGGGAAAGGAGAAAAGGAAGGAAAAGTTATATAGATAGATAGATCTCTCTAGATAAATGATAAATAATTATACTACTAATCTCTGTTAGTTCATCAAAAAGAATTCTTTGTGCTTTCATAGTTTGATCATTTTTTCATACCTATATCTTGTAATCTGAGAAACTACTTTGAAGATAACAATATGCAATATATTAATCATTGCTAATCTATTACGTTGCTTTGAAATTCTATATCATCATTTTTATTCTTTTTTCCATTTTAAAATAAAAAATTCATAGAAGTAATGATATTGGGAGTCTTTTCACGTGTTTATGGGCCATTTGTGTATCTTGGTGGCTTTCTTTGCAGTACAAAAGCTTCTAATACCGGTGAAGCCCAGTTTGTTAGGTGTCTGTTATTGCTTGTTGATATTTTGTCCCATCGAAGTAATGATTGCTTGAACTATGCTTCTGAAAATTTATCCCTGTGTTTTCTTTTAAGTTTTATTATCTTAGCTGTTATTTTTTGTGTAAATAAGCTAGTTGAAGATGGAATTTGTGCGTGGTAAGAGATAAGAAGCCAAGTACATTATTTGAATACTGGTGCCAGTTGTCTCGACATGTTTTGTTGAGATTATAGTCAACTCTTAGTATGTGCAGAGCATTGATTCCAGAAATTCCCATAGATTCCCAAATCCACTAATGTTCATTCCATGGTGGGGTATTCATATATAATCTACGCACATTCTCCTATATACTTGAAATCATAACAAGTTTAATTATATCATCTAATATGATGCAAATAGTATGTAAATAATTGTCACACTCTGTTTTGTCAGGATAGATGAATTTTTTTTATATTTTTGATCTATGATTGGTTTAATATGTGGAAAAACCTGTGGACACAGAGAGCCAACTACTATCTCTTCAGAGTGTAATGGGTACAAGTTTTTCTGTAATGTATTCTGCCTGGTATCTCATTTGATCCTTGAAATAGCTCAAAAGCAATAGCATTTTGATACTGTATAAGATTGAGTTTAAGTGATTTAATCAATATTATTTCTAATGACATTTAGTGTCCTATTTTTCCAATAAATTATGATATTCCAATCAAGCACTACTATATCATAATCAATATGCTTGTTTCAAGTCCTGATCTTTGCTGAATTTTCATGCTTGGCCATGATTTTTTCTTCACTGTGTAAACACTCATAAAGGACTTATTAAGTACAATGTATCCCAGTGAATCTTCATCAAATGTCTGAGATGAACTGCAAATATTTTTATCCATATTTCTGTAAGAGAGTTAAGCTTAAAAGTCAAGTGATTTTTCAGACCATGCAGTAAGTTTCCATGTACACTGCATGCAATTGTGGAGGTTTTTCTTTTTTCTTAATTTATAGGGAACATAAAAAATACAAAACTTAAAAAAAATACAAAATTTCCATGAATTTCCTCAAATTTATATAACATACAAATAACTTAGGTTACCTTCAAATCCATGGTCTTCCAAAGCCTGCTATCATATATATTCAGATTAGATATTAGTCATAGGCACTGTGGAATTTCATAGATCTGGTCATTTGATTTAACAATGGGCAACATTTTATAGAGTCACATGTCAGACAAAGCTTATAGAATTTTTGACATTCAGATGCATAAGCAACTTCAACTTTCAGATAAAAATATGAAATTTGCCCCAATTACGTATCTTGCATTTGCAATAGTACAAGTGCTTTCAAATCTGGGTCTGTTTTTCTACTCTACAATGGACATGTGATGCACGTGATTTTTGATTACAATATCTTATTGATTTTTACCTTAATTACATAATGTAAAAGTTCTGTTTCAACTTTATTATGCAATACTGTACTTTTTAAATTCTACAATTATAAAATAAGGTGTGAAAAGTGAATGATTATATTTTTTAATTTTTATGATTAACAAATAATGCATTCTAAAACTCTGTATTAAATCCTTAAGTAGATCTACTAAGCAACATACAGGAAACCCAGTGTGGTAAAAATGGTATTGGAAGGTTTCATATGCTACAGAGACGCTTTTAGTTTTTTTAATAGGATTATAAGGTGGAATATCATACTACATGCTTATGATTCACCCAAGTTTATAGAATAAGTCATCATGCAAAAGAAGTCACGCAATACACACATGCACGTGCAGACACACACACACACGCACAATACAGAGTCCCCAGGAGCATCAGCCTCACGGAGCTGCAGTCCTGTTTTACGCGTGACTGCTGTCAGCACCACCCGCCCTGGGGTCGCTGGGAAAGGCGTGTGAGTCCCCTTCACGTGCTTCTCCTCCCTCCCAGATCTGATTCTTGCCAAGTGTCCACATGAGAGCGAATCAAATGGAGCCTGAAATAAAACTGAGTTTATTAATGAAACTCCTTTCTTATTCACAAAATATTATTATATACTATCTAAAAATTCACCCTACCCAATTATTTACTCAATGTAAATGATAATACTAAAAAGATTCGAGAAGGGAATATAAGAGAATATCTTATAACTGGATTTTCTTAAGACTGATAAAATACTAATCATAAAATCGATTAGGGAGATACATATAAAACAGTAAGAAAATGACAACAAATCTGTAACTCATAGAATGTCTAAATGAACTTTCTGGGAAAAATATTCAAAATACCTATATCTAAAAAGACCGTATCTTTATCTCTACAGTTAAATAATTCTACATTAACAATAAATAGATAATATTTCAATAAACAAAATATTTGAAAAAGCAGTTATGTAAATAAGATACAGGAATGATCAAATGAGTACCTGAAAAGTCCCCCAGCAACATAATCAGAAGAGAAATACAAATTTCATAAGCCTTTGTGAGATATGATTACAATATAATTAGAATATTTGAAAATATAAAAAATTGAGAACATTGAATATTTATCCAGATGTATAACAATTTGATGTGTGACAATTTGAGCTCCCTTGGGAGCTACACAATGATATAACTTTTAGAAAACTGGACATTTTGCATAAATTCAAATGCACACCTATGTCATAGCCTTCTAATCTCCAACTCTGCTTTTTCCCAAGTCATAATAAAAACTTTCATTGCCAAACACATCACACAAGGATGTTTAAAGCTGCCTGTTCATAATGGTCCAAAAGTTAAATAGCTCAAATGTCCATTAAAGGAAAAATGGGTGAACAAAGGATAAAGTAGTAATATAATGGAATACTATTCAACAATTAAACAAGAGGTATTGATATGTGAACAAGCACCAATGCGTATTTAAGTCATTATACTGAGAGACAGAAGTCATGTGTAAGCAAGCTTACATAGTGTATAATTCTATATAAAAAGTGAAAATCTAGATAGGATCAATTTATGGTAATAAATGTCACAGAACAGGAGCAGGTGGGATCTGAATATTCAGGGCAAAATGGACTTCCTGAGGTGGTACAAGTGTCCCGTGTCCTGATCCCGGCGTTAGCTCTATTTGTTAAGGTGACCAGCCACTGAAGTGGACAGTGACGTGGTGTGTGTCCCACTAGAGGCACTGAAGTGGACAGTGACGTGGTGTGTGTCCCCCTAGAGGCGCTTTCACCCCGATTTGAACGATAACTCCTCTCACAACTTGGGCTTTAAGGACAGAGAAAATTAGCATCTTTATGCCTGACAGACTGAATTGGCTTTGGATTTCAGTTGATATATCGGACTGTGTTTTAATGCTATATTGCACCATTTGCTCTAAATGTGTTTCCAGTTGTCCCATACTGAAGGGAAAACAGCCTTGGTAAGGGACACGCTGCCCTGCGACATGAGTAGTGATCATAACAAGCATTTATGGAATGAGGATCATTATAGATTCGATAACAGTTGAAATTACCAGTATTTTAGTCATGGGAAATTCTTTCATAACTATTCTTCCTCTTTGCATATTAACCGAAATAATTTTTCATTTCTTCTTCTTTACATATTAACCAGAATAAATTTTCATTTCTACTTTCTGAGAAGATGCAATTGGTTATTAAGTTGAACCCTATCGAATTGCCAATACTTTAGATCAAAAATCAATAGAATCTTGGCAATTTCAAAGGATTCAACCTATCTGGATTTACTGATAATTGGAATTCCCAGAATATGATGATTGGGACTTTTCACCCAGTTGTTGGCACGTGTAACACACCTGACACTTCACAGAAGGTTGGAAGGGGCAAACTGGAAGACACCATCTGGGAAGAGCAAGGCCACCCGAACACCCCATCAGCCTCGGTGAAGGAGACACCCTGGGAAGGGGCTGAGGGAGTGGGCTTCCCTGATAACTTCACCTTCAGAACTAAACTTAGAGGACAAGTCACCCACCCCTTAGAGATCTATTCCCTCTGTTCCAGAGGAGGCAGCCTTGGTCTGGAAGCTACAAGAACACAACTCTGATTTTTGCAAGGTTTGGAGCCAAGCAGTAATGTCCTCCATAGAAACACCACAGGATGTTTAGTCAGTCCTTGGGAAAAATGGGAAACTCAAAATAATTACTCGCAAACATGTTAAGGTAAATTTATAAATAACGCAGTGGGTCTCAAGCCCTTTGACAGCAGGGAAATCGTATTGAGTACTTCAAGGGAATGCGGCCCATATCACGAGGTAGATGTGAGAGAGTCTGTTGATTAGATCAGTTTATAAATGATGATTCCATGCTGACTGTACCTGGGCAGCCAGAGATCATCAGGGACCGGAAGCAACATGGATGGAATTCCAGGATGGGGCAGAGTTTGGCTTACAACGTAGGTGGCTCGTGTTGGGAATACAGTGCCACAGTATTGTGGTTGCTACTGCTCAGAAGGCGAGGGAAGAAACGGAGGGCTGAACCAGACAGCAGTTTCCAGAGAAAACGGTGACTTTGCCCACCCGCGCTTGTGACATCTCCATGTGCACCAGTCATCGGTAGGGCAAATGCTGTGAAATCAGAGCTCCTCGGGCATGACGTGGGCCTGCGAGGGTGCGTGTCCTTGAGGGCCTCCCACGCACAGAGCCATGACAGCAGCACGAGGCTCGCAGTCTCTAAGTGAGGCCTTCGTCCCTGTGTGCTCTGGACAGCAGGGCTTACAGGGTGGAGCATTGGAGCTGTCCCTCATAGCTGTGCTTTCAGCTCTGGGGGTGCGGGCAGAGCATCAGGAGAATCACAGCATTGCCCAAGGCCATTGTGCAATCGGAAAAATGGCTCATCACTCAGTGTTCCTGACGTCTGTACGCAGACCCTGACATTCTCTACCCTGGGGAATAAAGTGTGAGGCAGAAGGCTTGGTCTCTGTCCTAATTCCAGGGAGAAAATGTGACACAAACAAAAGCTGCACAAGACCACAACAAACAGTGGAAGCACAGGCACTGGCCCTGAGCCATGAACCACGCAGGTCCCTCGATGCTGACAGGTCGCTTGAGCATGGAGGCGAGGCTGGTGATGTCTGAGCAGGTCACTGCACAGGATTTTGTGCAATAGTGAACGGGAGGACAGGGGCCCCAGGAGAGGGTGTGTACGGAGGGAGGGGCTGCACACGGGCTGGTGGCCTGGGGAGGCCTCGTGGTGTGGCCACGGAGACGGGAGAAGTTCTGAAAACTGAGTAAGAAAGGAATGGGTTGGTTTCAGGACAGGGGGAAAAAGCCATGATTAGATGACAGTCACGGAGCCTCCAGCTGGATGAAGAGTTGGGAATGAAGGTCTAAAAATAGAGAGCAGCCGGGGACAAGATCATCCAGGCCTGCGCATGTCTCAGACCGCGGGCCCGGAGGAAAATATCCCTAAATGGGAGAAGTGGAAGTCCGCCATACCCGAGGCCGAGAGGCAAATTCCGGAAGCTCTCTCCACGGTCCCTTCCCGCTGGCCTGAGGGGCTTTCCCCGTGTTTGGTACTCCTGTCCTTGATCCTGAAGGACACTGAGAGGGCTGGCCTGGGCCCGAGTGGGAGTCCCAGAGCTGCCTCTCAGAGTAACTCTAACACGTCCGTGCGAGCACACCCAGGAATGGGCCCTGACAGTGCATCACAGGTATCACAGAGTTTCTTTAGAGGAGTATTTAGGAACATTAGAAATTCCGCCCCACGCTGAAGGTGAAATACACAAGGTGGTTGTTTCCATCCATTTACGCGAATGTAGGTTGTGAGGGGCAGCGTGGAAGCCAGCCACAGAGACTCAGAAAACGTGCTCTGGACAAATCCGCTGTGCAGCTTTGCCGTGTCCACTTCAGGAAAGTCTGAGTGGCCGTGGGTCTCTGGCCCCTTTCTGAAAACACAGCAGAGGATTCTCCTACTGCCTGCCAAGCTGCCCGGGTTACAGGGAGAAAACACAAAAGCTATGCTCAGGAGCTGGGAGAATTTCTAGTTACCAATCTGGAAAAAGATCGATTGTAATACAACAGATGATAGTCAAAGAATTATGATGACCTACTTAGGGAAAAAATTAAAGCAGTCGCTCCTAACTTTATTCTATTGTGCATTTGCTTTTTATAATCCAATTGAGACATCATGATTAAGAAATAAAGTGGAAAGGGGCTGCCTACATTTGATTGGAGACTGTCCCCTTGGGGTGCTCCGGGACCTCACAGGGTCACAGTATCCATGGGAGACACCATCAAGCAGGAAACCAGAAATCTTGGCTCAGTGTTGAAGTTTGCTGATGTCATGGGCATTTAGGAAGTGAGAAGGAAATCAGAGAACTAGAAACAGAGAGGAAGAACGCAATGGTGTATCTGAAAGATGATTAAATAAAAGGACTTCAAAGGTTTATTTAAAGGTTACCCATTCTTTATTTGTAGAAATGACTTTTCAGGTTATTGGGTTAAAAAATATATTGCTACAAACCAGCCCTGAGCAAGGGGTACTATGAGAAACACGCGGAGAAGCAAGAACTTCACTCTCAGGAGCTTTGGGTAGATTTCCTAAACCAAATTTACTTTTTCCCATTAGCTGACATTCTGCCATGAAGTTCTACCATACTTAAATTCAGTTACGTAATTTCAAGTTCATTAATTGAAGCTACTTTGTAGTAAGTGTCGTCAAGACAATTCTACTCCTTTAAAGTCATTTTGGGGAGTTTTACTCTCCCAAACAGCTTTAAATTGTTGAAAAATGTAAGTAATAATTTAGAACGTGTTTGCCATAAAGCTCACATTTCAAAGTTACAGTCCCTGCCACCAAACTCGTTTTATGAAATTAATTTCCTACCAAGTGGTCCTTACTCCCATGGAAAACGACCATGGTTTCCATGGAGACTTGTGAACTGAAGGAGCTGTGGGTCTTCTGCGTGTAAGTGAAGAATATTTTTGACCATCTTTCCTGGGAGTGGAAATGAGAGGTGTTTCTGTCGCTCTCATGACCCGGTGGTTTTGACACATCCATTCATTACAGACAGATTCCATCTCCAGCAGTGGCCACCTGGAAAACGGTCCATCATGGGGCTCCTGCACTTACGGGTCTCAGCGTGACCTTCCTGCTTGTGAAACCCAAACTCTCTATACTTGGTAGTTATTTTCATTAGCCATGGTCTTCGAAATAGAGGAAGAGGATGTTTTCTGGCAAAGATAGAAGTCCAAAGATTAAAACAAACTCAGTTTACCAAAAGAAAAAAAAATCACAATTATTGTCTATTTCTATGTTGATCAGATTATATTGTGATGTGTAATTGCATTGTTAGCAAAAACAGCAACACACAAAAGAATACGAGGTGTGCATGGCCCTGGTTGTATCCACCCTGATCTCATTCGTGTCCTCCTCTCCCTCCCTGTCATCATAGCAATGATGATGTAGCTGGCAGGGACCTGTGTCTTCATTTAGGGTGTGTGTGCTCTCCCCTAAAAGTGTCCTGTGTGACACCAGTGATTCACAAGGCACATAAGGGTTCCAATCGTAAATATGAACTTGAAGCAGGGGAAATGAGTCAAGGCAATTTAATTTGTATGTTTTAATATAATGGTAAGCAGTCCTTTAATGTTTTCTGTTAATGTATTAGTAAAAGACCTTCCGTGGTATTCTGTAAATGCTTAATTCACTATTACCGTCATCATTTTAACATCTAAAATAAATACCAAATAGGCAAGACCACAAGTGCCTTCTAAGCAATTTCAAGTTGTCTCCAGCAATGTGTCCTTTAAAGGATTTAGGCAAAGGCTAATGGAACATTCCAGCACTGCTGGCTATAGGTGCCTCACTGAGCAAGGCAGGGAGGGATTCGGATCTGTAATTCAGAGTGTTAGAGTACCTGATAGGATGGTTGCATTTTATAGCCCGTATTCCATTTCCCACTGAAGTTTTATTTATTACTTAAAATAAAACAAAACCAAACAGTGACGCCGGCGGGGCCGAGCCACGCTGTGCTGGGCTGCCTGGAGCTGCCAGCCTCACCGCACAGCTGGACCCTGAAGAGCCACACTGGGGGCAGCGATGCCCAGGGCCGGTGCAGACCTGGTCTCTGGGGAGGTCCCCCGTCCTTCCACGTCCCCAGTGCTGGAAAAGTCCACTCTTCCCAAGCAAGGGACAGAGTCCCCTCGCTGAGGGCCCACCCTGATGTTATCACCTGGTGACCAGTCTCAGCCCAGGACACTCAGACCACAGCATCTTCCTCCTTCTCAGAGCAGTAGAAACAGCTGGGTGCTGGGGTCAGACAGCCTGCGTCTGAGCTGTGAGGTGCCTCTGAGAACCCTCCCGATGTATCCTGCAGTCAGGGCCTTTACCTCCTTGGCGTCTCTGTCTTCTCATGCATTGCGTGGGTGCAAGGAATCTACCGCAGCCCAGCACTGTGAAGGCCCCGGGAGACAACCTATGACACACGTGTCTGTCATGTCTTCATTGTGTGTCTCTTTCCACAACACGTGGAGGTGGGAAGAACGCCGAGGTGCTGGAGTCCGTCACCCACTGGAAATCACTCTCTAGGTCGACGCCCACATCTGCAGCTGTCGCTGTACCCATCTCTGTCTGTCTGGGTCTGGTGCTGGGCTAGGAACCCATGCCTCTTCCCAGCCCAGGGAAAGGAGCGGTGGATCCTGAAGTCCCCCGGGGCAGGGACAGTTCCTGGGCCCTTGAGACAGGGTGCTCAGCACCTCCTGCCTGGAGCAGCGTTGCAGAGGCTGCGGGAGGAGCCCAAGGGTGTCATGCACCCGACCTGGGGTGTTGAGACAGCTGATGCACCCTAAGCAGAAGGATCTCTCCCCATGGAAGGCCTGCTGCATCCAGGCCCCAGGAAGATTGCTAGGCAGAACACACCAGGGACTCACCCGGTGGGGCTGCCTGGTGCAGCCTCGTCCTGGAATGTTCCCCCGTGCACCCCACTGCCACCAGGCACGAAGCCAGTCCAGGTCCCAACTGTACCAGGAGAGTTCTTAGCTTCAACCTGCAGGCCTATGCATCAGTTACAAACACCACTCAGAGGCCACAGCTGTGTAAACGCTTACAGTCATGTGCGAGCAACACTACCTTGGAATAAAATTTGTGTTTCTCCTTGGAATAAAATTGCACAGCTTTAATTGCTATAATAACTACATGTTTAATCAACGTACATGGAAAACTTATGTTTCCTCATGTAGTCATAGATATTAATATCATTACCTTAATTGTTATTAAGCTGTTGCGATAAGCTGTCATTCTGATTGGTTAATTGTTATTTTTATTTTTGTCACATAACGCTTGTAAGTCATTTAAACAGAAGTAATCAGAATGTCTGGACTGGCCACAAAATGCTTCAGTTGTCACACCCATAAGGCTCATCTGTGACCATAAATATTTCACAAACAGGAAAGGTGAACCTGA